>PVJH01002107.1:0-179729 GCA_004026705.1 Nesogale talazaci
GTCTACAGGTGGGCTTTTGGTTCTGGGTCCCAGATGCCTGATCCTGCTGACATCTCATGATCACACAGACTTGTGTGCTACTTTCATGTGGACCTTATTGCTTCCCAGCTAGACGGCTGTTTGTTTACTTTCCAACCTTTAAGATCACAGACACTGTATCTTTTGATAGCTGGCTACCATTAGCTTTTTTCATCACAGTTGCTTACGCATGTGTCTAATCTTCATTGATCGTATTGGAGAGATGAACATCACAGAATGCCGGATTACTAGAACAAAACATTCTTGTGTTGAGGTATTGCTTGAGTAATACCTACTCCTCTTTTACAGGAGTAGAAAGCCCTGTTATAATTTGTTATAGTTGATAAACTATGAGCAATCTTGAGAAGACTGAAAACCCCAGAAAACTTGTTCATGTAAAACTTGTACATAGATCAAGAGATAGTTGTGCAATTAGGACAAGGAAATGCTGCATGGTTTCAAATCAGGAAAGATACTCTTCATGGTGGCATCCTCTCACCATACTTATTCAATCAGAGGTGCTGGTCAAATCATTAGAGGCACTGGACTATATGAAGAAGAAGGCAGTATCAGGCTTGAAGGAAGGGTTATTAACTTTTGGTTTGCAAATGTTATTATCTTGAATGCTGAAAATGAGGAGAACTTGAAATATTTACTGATGAAGATCAAATAGTGCAGCCTTCAGTTTAGATTACAACTCAACATAAAGAAGACCAAATTCCTCATAAGTGTTTCAATATCTACCATGATCGATGGAGAAAAAATGGAAGTTTTCAGGGATTTCATCTTGTTTGAATCCACAATAAATACTCTTAGTAGCAGCAGTAAAAAGATCAAATGAAGCATTGTATCAAGTAAATACGCTGCACAAGACCTCTAACACGTGTTCATATACATGTGAAAGCTGTTCATTGAATACAGAAGATAGGAGAATTCATGCTTTAGACTCATAGTGCTAGTTAAAAAATATGGAAAGCACCACGGACTGCCATGGAAGGAATACAGCCAGAAAGTTGCTTCGATGGAAGGATGGGAAGACTTCATCTCACATACTTTTGACATGTCATTAGGGGAGATTTGTCCCTGGATAAGAACCTCATGATTGATAAAGAAGAGAGGAAATTTAAAAAAAAAAAGAAAAGAGAACAAAAAAATGAAGACCCTTGACAAAATTGATTGACGCAGTGACGACAACATTAGGCTCACCATAAGCACACTTTTGTGGATGGTGCAGTATCTGACAGTGTTTTGTTCTCTTTTACATAGTGTCACTATGAGTGGGAACCAAGTCAATGGCACCTAATAATTACAGCAGCAACAACAACAGTCATCCTGACAGACTCATGTTCTGCTATATGGCTGACAAATTTCTTGGGTTTTTTAATGTCTAATTTTTAAGAAATGGACAGCCCGTTCCTTTGTTCTAGTCTGTTCTTAGGCTAGGGTCTCCACAGAAACCTGTTCACTCTGGTAGACCCTGCTGGTATTTGAATTGCTGGTGACATTTCTTGCTGCATCACAGCAACACAAAAGCCATCACAGTAAGACAAACTGACAGGCTAGTGAGGATTGCTTTATATTACCAGAAGTGAAGATCACAGATTTTCTGGCAGGTGATTACTGGTTGAATCCTCATCCAGCTATGGAGAACTGTTTAACAGTAGGAAAGTAGTAAACCTCAGTCTCCAAATGTCCTCATTTGGAGATGAATCGATAATAGTTCCAAGCCCCTAGGCTTCTTCCTAGAATAAAATGAAATGTGTGAACATCTTTTGTATGCAAGGGTGTGTTAGGCTGGACTGACTAGAGAAACAAATTCATTGACACTCATATGTGCAATAAAGGGTTTTATATTAAAAGGAAATTGTATATTAAGAAAACATCCCAGTCCAGTTCAGAACAAGTCCATAAGTCTGTTGTTAGACCATAAGTGTGATACTAGTTCATAAATTCCTCTTCTGATCCACTCAGACACATACAATGATGCAGAATGCATGAAAACCATGGGTGCAAAGTCTTGTGGGTCTAATAGTGGTGAAAGCATCTCTGCACTGGTGTGGGTCCTCCACGTGGCTCCTCCAGATCTCAAGCTCTCTGTGTGTGCTTCTTCAACAGGAAAATGAAGGAGAGAGAAAAAGGAAGTTCCCCAAATCCTTCTTAAAGGAGGTCACACCCAAAGAGTGGCATTATCAGGCTATGTGACTGGTAGGCTAAACTCACCCCCCTTCACTCTTAATACCTTCAAGTTTACACAAGATTATGCCACTACCACAAAGGTACTCCCAAAGGCTAATAGGAACATTCGGTTATCTTTATATCCATGTTTATGAATTGTCATTTAAGCCTAATAAGTATGACAAATACATACATTATTAATAATAGAAACGCTATTAGTAATAGCTCTGTTGTTTTGATTTTAGCAGTTATGCTTTACACATAACTCTCAGGGCACTTAGTGACAGAGTTTGATATCTCTTAACAAAGATCAAAAGGAAAAGTACTGCCCAGGGCTCAGATCATTAATAACTGAGAGAGTGGAGGTTTTTCTGAATTGACTTCTGCTCATCCCAAAAGAATCCTTAGACTTTGACTTTCAAGAGAATGAATGATAGACCCTGTGATGTGGAAAGATCAGAGGTTGACTTTTTCATGGTAGAATTGTTTGAACCTTTCATTGTCTCATTGAGAGCTCTTTTTTTCATGTTCCCAGTGGGCCAGGGGTCTCATCAATATAAAGGAAAGCAAGTGACACAAGAGGAAGCTAATACCTTGCTGAAGGTATTAGAAAAAAATCAAAGGCAGGGAGGTGTGCGCATCGAGCATAGAATAGTTAGTGGGTGCACAGAGACCACCTTCTTTTAGTGGTAGGGCCACGTGCACAGACACCCACTGCGAACTGTTGGTGTGCGATAGTCTGTAAGACTGACTGTTGGTTCAGTCATGGTTACTCTTGGCTTTTCTCTTATTGCTGTTCTAACTCATAATGACTCTATTAACAAGAGACAACACAGAGACCAGTCCTGGGCAACACTCAATTGGTTGCATGCTCCAACCCAGTGTTGTAGTCACTGTTGCCAGCCATCTTGCTGAGGGTCTTCATCTTTTTCAAAGCCCTATTGCTTGACGAAGCATTGTATGTTTTTACAGGGTCTGATGTCTCCTGATGACATGTCCAAAGGATATGCAATCAAGTCTCACTCTCCTTAGCACATAATGCTGTACTGAATTCCATATTTCCTCCAGCAGTGTCATACAAGTCAGATTTTTGCTTCCACATGCAGTTGTATTCCTTGTCTTCAATTGATAGATGCTATTAGTGCCGTAAAGTAACAAGTCATTCATACTAGCGGCATCCTATTGGTGTTAAGGTCACACACCAGGGGTCAGATAAGGTACAGTTCTGCATAATGCAACTTCTGCACTGAGGTTGGCCTCTGGGAGGATCTTGTTACAGCAGGCTCACAGACTTAGAGGATTGCAGTGGAGCTAGGTTCCTCCAAAGCCATAATGTAGGGAAGTCAGAGGGCCAAGGAACTCATCAGAAATAAAAATGAGAAGGAGTCATAAAATCTAAGTAAGAGATAATATTATTCTGTAGTAAGAGATAGAGTGTGGCTTTATTTTAACTGTTTTCACTCCTCAGAAGAGCGCATCTCAACCATTGAGTCACTACCCCTTTCATAGGGGTTGCCTGATTCATAAAACTAGTAAAATTATAGTTATGAAGTAGCAATGAAAGTAATTTTATGGTTGGGAGGTCACCAGCACATGAGGAATTATATTAAAGGCTTTTTGACATTAGGAAGTTTGAGAGCCACTGCCTTAGAAGGATTTAGACAATGAATTGTGTATCAGTCTCTATTTCCCTAATGGTTCTTTGTGGTCTGTTTAACAATCTCGGCAGCTTTAGACATCCTTCTCTTAGCGATCCTTATTCCTTCCTTTTTTCAAAAACTCTCTGAAGTCTCAGTGGCGTTTGTGGGTCCCCATCACACATCCTATTTAAAAAGAAAGGAAAGAAAAGCACCTTTGTGTACTCGAAGCTTTCTGTACAAACTTTTGGCATAATTCAATGCCTGCAAATATTAAGGGATGCTGTGCAAATAAATGCCAAAGGATATTTATTCAAATCAGGAGATCACTGTGCAATCAAGACTCATTTACAGTCTGCAGCTACCTTGAGAATAATTATTTATACATTACATATAATGATTGGTTTTGTATATATTCCTAATCTGAGCGGTATATTAGATCACATGGTGGCCTGGCCAGAGGAAGTTTCAGGTAATAAGCCGCAGCTGAGTAGTATAGGAGCCATCTGTCTGTTTAAATAATGCTCTGTAAATGTCTACAGGTAGCTCGACTAACCCCCTGGAATTTATTTTACTCAGGACTTTTAACCATTTCTCTGACTTTCAGGCTATGAGAGACATCATCTATTTGCAACTAAGGTTATAATTATTTTAATCATTGACCCTTTTAATATTTGTTGCCCAATAAATTTTCTTTCATTTATTTCTAGCCATAGTGAACCTGGAATCTTTTCTATATGTACATACTATGTACAATCTCTGTAACTACATTGTTTGTGTCATGTGCAATTGTCTTATTTTAAACTTCATAGGAGTCTAGATACAAAGTAGTTCTTGAAACATTTGGTATTGCATCTGAATTTCTAACTTTCTAATTAAAATTGTTTTTTCTTAATCTTTTTATTGGGGGCTCATACAACTTTTATCACACTCCATACATCCGTCCATTGTGTCAAGCACATTTGTGCATATGTTGCCATCCTCATTCTCAAAACATTTTCTTTCTACATGAACCATTGCTATCAGCTTCTCATATTTCCCCTCCCTCACCCACCAACCCTCCCTCCCTCACTAACTCTTATTAATTTAGAAATCATTATGATTTTTCAATTTAAAAATTGCATCTCAATTTTAAGCTTTCTAATTAAAATATTTTTTAAAAAGAAAAGCTCTTTCGTATTTTTCTTTTTTTTTTTTATTTTATTGGGGGCTCTTACAGCTACTACAACATTCAGTACATCATTTATATCAAGCACATTTGCACACGTTTCCACATGCATTTCCCAACATTTTCCCCTTGAGCCCTTGGTACAAGCTCCTCTTTAAAAAAAAAACTCCCCTTTTCCCTCCCACCCCCCTTTTTTTAATGAGTCATTTTATTGGGGGGCCCATACAACTCCCATCACAATCCCTAACAACATCAGTTGTATGCAGGCTACTTTTACACACCCATTGCCATCATCACTCTCCCTCCCTCCCTCCCTCCCTCCAGGCCCCCATTATAAGCTCCCTATATTTCCCTTCCTCCCCCCCTCCCCTTGAACCCTTAGTAATTTACAAATTATTTGTTCATCCTGTACACTGTACAATGTGTCCCAACACTCACTTCCTTCTTGTCCTTGCCCCAGAGAGGAGGCTACGTGTAGATCCCTGAAGTTGGTTCTCCCTTTCTATTCCTCCATCCCTCCACCCTCCTGGTATTACCACTCCTATTACTAGTCTTGATGGATCATCAAGGGGACATTGAAGAGAAGGAGGGGAAGGAGGGGGCAAGGTGGTGATGTCGACCAGCCCAGGAAAAAGTGAATAACAATTGATACAAATGCAGGGACAAGGTGGGTGAGAGAAGGCCTATAGGGATTGATTAAGACTAATGTAACAGAGAAAAAATACTGAAACCCAAATGGAGAGTGAGCATGATAGTGGGACAAGAGGGAAGCAAATGGAAATAGAGGAAGGAACTGGGGGATAATGAACATTTATAGAGGTTCAAATACAGGGGCATACATTTATAGATGTTCATGTACATAGGGGCTATATTTATAAGTGAGGATGGGGAAAGAGATTAATGTGTATACTTATAAGGTAAGTAGTAGGATAACAGATGGGCATTGGACCTCCACTCAAGTATCTTCTCAGTTCAAGAACACTTTGTTTTATTAAATTGGCATTCCAAGATGCTCACCTATCTTACATGATCACTGAAGACAAATGTGTGCATAAGCAAAGGTGGTGAAGAAGCTGATGGTGTCCGGCTATCAAAAGATGGAGCCTCTGGGGACTTAAAGGCTTGAAAGTAAACAAGCAGCCATCTAGCTCAGAAGCAACAAAGCCCACATGGAAGAAGAACACTAGTATGTGGAATCATGAGGTGTCAAAGGGATGAGATATCAGGCTTCAAGAACTCAAAAGCACAACTTTGCATGCTCACTTTCCTGATATGATCCCTGAGGACAAATGTGTGCATAAGCAAATGTGGTGAAGAAAGCTGATGGTGCCCGGCTACCAAAATATATAGCATCTGGGGACTTAAAGGCTTGAGTAAACAAGCGACCATTCAGCTCAGAAGCAATAAAGCCCACACGGAAGAAGCACACTAGCCTGTGTGATCATGAGGTGGTGAAGGGATCTGGTGTCAGGCATCAATGAGCTAAAATTATATTATTACTAATGAGGGGGAGTACAGATTGGCGACCCAAAGCCCATCAATAGGTGAGGTGACATCCTTTAACAGTGGGGTTACAAGGAGGAGATGAGTCAGTTAAGATACAGGGTAGGAGCTATGAAATATGCAATCTTCCTCTAGTTCTCATGCTGCCTCCCACCCACTAACATGAACCCAATTCTACCACATAAAACCAGCTAGACCAGGAGATGTACAGTGAAGTTAGAAACATGGGAAACTTAGGATAGATGATCCATCAAGACTAGTCATAGGAGTCGTATTTTTGTTTTCAACAGTTTCATTGACATTTAATTCACAAATCAGACAATACAATAGTTCAACCATATGAAGAAGATCTGATCGCCACAATCCATGTCAGGAGTGGGTGAAGGGAGACATCAGACAATGTAAGACATGACAAAATAACTATAATTTATAAATTATCAAGGGTTCTTGAAGAAGGGGGACTAAGAAGAAAGGAGGGAAATGAGGAGCCAATACCAAGGGCTCAAGTAGAAAGAAAATATTTTGAGAAGTATGATGGTAACAAATGTACAAATGTGCTTGACAGGATGGATGTAAAAGGTCAAGCACATTTGTTATTGTTTTATTTTTAAGATCAATTTATCTGGGGCTCATACAACTCTTATCACATAAAACAATAGCAACAACAACAAACAATCCATTTCAGAACATTTTCTTCATTCTTGTACTCATTCTTAATAACCCTCTGTTTCCTCCAACCTTCCCTGACATATCCCCAAGGAACCATTCATTAATCCAGTTATTGTCTCCATCCCAGATTTACCTATCCTGAATTTCATGTACAGAAAAGCATTACAAAACAAGGAAGCAAACAAAAACAATAAGAATAACACAGTAAGACATATAAAAACCACAATGAGCAAGAAACTATCTATAAGGGAGATCAAATGAAAGAGAGCTAAATTTTAACCTAACTGTATCTGTAACTATCCACCTTCCAATGTATTATTTACATTACCAACGCTATTCACATCTGGTCCATGATCATAGAGGATTAACCCAAGGCTTAATCCACCTGTTTTTCCCCTTCACTTAAAAACAAACAAAAATAAATAAAAATAAAACAAACAACTCAAACAGCTTTAAAATGGATCACGGGGAAGGTCAACTTTTAACATATTACATTTTGACCTAACTACATTTGTCATAATCGACTTTCCGATACCCTTTGTCTAAAAACAGGGCTACTCACATCATGCACCTATGATCTGAGGGCATTTACAGAGACTCAATCCATGTGTGCTCCCTGCAAATGGATTTTGGTCTTCCACAGTCATCCCTAGCCTTCAGCAAAACACGCATTCACAATTTAAACTCTGATTCCAGTCCTTCCTTTAGGTTTGGGTTATATTATCACAATCCTTGGGTCACAAGGGCTGGCATTTGAACATATTAAAACCCCACTTAAATGGCTGTTTGAAAGCCTTTAGGACTCCAGATGCTATTCTTTCTGAAAGCTAGTCACCATCTAGCTTTGTCACCATCCTTTTCTGTAGCACAGGTAACTTCAGTGATCTGTTCATGAGAGTAATCATTAATCAAGGTCAGGGCATAAGAACTAATTGTTCTTAGATTGTCTCTAGAATTAAGTGCAAGCTTCAAATCTAGTTATTTACTTATGGTTTATATGTCTCTCGTTTTCCTTAGAAACATCATTACCATCTTATGTTAGAGAACATTATTGATCATCTTTCTGGGGTATCCCTTCCACTGTCATCATTTCAACTCTGACTTAGAGCAATGCTATAGGGCAGGATAGAACTGCCCCTGTGAGTTTCCAAGCCTGGAAATCTTCACAGCAGTAGGAAGCCTCCTTCTTCTCCAGCAGAGGTCATTGGTGGTTTTGAAGTGCTGATCTTGTGGTTAATAACCCGATGCATAACCACGCTTTTAAAAGTGCTCCTGTGTGAATTTTTAAATCCAGTTTACACATGATTTTCCAAATTAAAAAATGCATTGCATATTCTTATTTTGAAAGGTAAATACAGACTGATGAATTTTCAGAGAATGCAGACAAGAGTGAAATATTTTATTGGCTAATGGAAAATAGTGTTGTTAGACGTTTTGGGAACTTGTCAAGAAGGATGGAACTCTTCCCTTACTCTCCTTGGTCTTGATGTCTTTCTCTCTCTCTCTCTCTCTCTCTCTCTCTCTCTCTCTCTCTCTCTCTCTCTTTCTCTCTTGACTTCAGATATTTTAGAGATAATGACCATTTGCCACAAACCCTTTCAACTTCCCTCGCATTGTCCCTGTCATTTATCCTTATCTATCTCCTCATTTCTTATTTGTATTTTCTTCAGTGTCCTCGCTCATGCTGCCCTGTTCAATATTTCATCAATTTTGATTTTCTCTAGTTTCATGGTTTCAAAACCCAATTTGTGGTCTCCCACCAGGATAGCAAAGTCTTCGGTTACAAATCGTTTAGAGTCAACAACAAATCTAAAGTTTCTGTAATTCAAGCCTAGTCAGCAGTATCACGGAAGAAAGGCCTGGCAGTCTGTTTTGGTAAATATCACAGTCAAAAACAAACCCACGGACCATGGTTCTACTCTGTCCTGCATGGGGTTTTCCTGAGTCATAACTGATGTCCATATCTCACTAACTCAAGATTCATTGTCATCAAGCAGCTGCTGACTCATCGCAGCCTCATAGGACAAGAGTTTCTGAGACCATAGCTCTTTACTGGAGTAGAAAGCTCAAATTTCTTCCAAGGGACAGTTGGCAGTTCAACTATTGACCCTATGATTACTGGTCTAAGATGTAACCACCACAGCACAGGGCTAACCGTTTTTATAAACCTGACAGAAAAGTCACTTTTCAAAGCTGAGCTAGATTCATTGTGTCTTTAAGAAAACTCAGCATCTTCCCTTCTTCATTCCTTGATTCTATTTCTTTTGTCAAAGTGGTTAGCCCTTTATAGATCTTCAGGCTCTAGGAAGGCCTCTGGTGTACTGGGTCCAAGGTCACAATGAGTCAAAAAGCAACTCAATGTTGGTGAGATTTTATATTCAGGCTCTGAAGGTTTTTGCTAAACTTTGTTTTACCTTGACTGGTACTTGATTTAAGTTAAAATAATTGAAAAGACAGAAAATAGTATCTTATTTTTCATTATTCTTGAGTTGGTTTGAATTCAAAATTTGCTTTCCTTTTAGTTGTTTTTTTGGGGAGTGGTATAATCTACAGTCTATAATTATTCAATTGGTATGAGTTATTGCAAAATACTTGAAAGCATAGTTTCTAAATATCTGAAAGCACTCTTGAAGTAATTACTTAGTTAACTTATTCATTAATAGAAAAATAATCTTTAACAGAGGTGACTGAAATGAGTTTCCAGGTCTTAGTGAGACTTATTTTTGCTAAATACAAAGAGAAAATTATGTTGCAACTAATTACATATTCAGCATCTCCATAAGTTTTTTCACTTCCCAGTATTTGTTCATAAATATTTAAGTTCTCAAACCAATAAGAGTAGCATCTCCTGAGGCTTGTATATGAAGAGTAGCTCTACTTTGAAGTGCGCAAGATGACCAGAAGTTCAAATGGAAATGGATTTGGATTTTTCAGCTTTTGCAGGATAGGGGCAAGTATCAGACTCAGGTGTGTTCATTTCATCCAGGGGACCCTAGTATGTGCCTTCAGATTTGCCACAATGCATTTCCTCTGGGTATTGTAATTGTCTCAGACACGGCCAATATCAGAATGATTAGTCATGGCTATTTTTTACAAGAACTAACCTGTGAATTTTACCAACACTATAAGTATAATTTACTTGTAATATAAATCACTTTAGATATAGAAAATAATGTTATAAACATCCTAAAGAAATAAATGTGATTCCATTTTTAGAATGACTTTATTTTGAGTTGAAAAAAGAGCTGAAAAGTTCATGGACTTCACAGCTTCAAGAAGTAAGTAAAGTACACTTGGGATATAGGCATTACTTTAGGGGAAGTGAAATTTCTGCCAGTAAACTCATAAAATTTGTTTCATTTTTCTAGTAGAACATCTACAAATAGATCTGCACAATAATAAGTACCTACTGTCTTATGTGCCTATCGTTCTTCATGGTCATTTGAAATGAGTCTGTGGTGATGGTTTGAAGTAATGTAATTTTTTTATTTCACTACAGGCTAGGCTTAGTTCCTCTAGGCCTTCTGGAATGCCCCTTTGTATTCTTTTTAGGAAGTTAAAGTGATTGTCTTATCAAATTTCTGTCCATGGGTTATGTATTCCTATATAAACAACACTTTCTATGGGTCAACTTGTCTTAGTCTTCCTTTCTCTTAGAAGAAAGAATTAATAAATACAACTGTAGATATTTGCATATTACTGATCAATAAAATATGAGTGAAAATCAAATATTTTATTTAAATGATTAATCAAGAAATAAAAATATTTATTAATTCTTCATGCATAAAGAATCTAAAGGGTCAATATATTCGGATAAGCACATACATGTAGATTATCATTTATAAAATATATATACACACATACATATACATATGCTTATCAGAAAGGCTTCTAGCTACCCTGGTGGCTTAGTGGGTTATGTGTTGGGCTTCAAACCAGAAGTCAGCAGTTCAAAACTACCAGGTACCCAGCAAGAAAACACCAAGGCTTTCTATTCCTATAAAGAGTTACACTGTAAGTCCACAGGAGAAGTTGTACCCAGACCTATAGACTCACTATGAGTCACTATAGAGTCAATACTGGCAGTGAGTTTTGGGTATCAGAATGACTTACATATTAATTAAATATGTATATATAAATTTTAAATTCTATTACACTAAATAAATGCATTTGCTTAATAGATGTGAAACTACCTTCTCTAACAATGGAACTGGAAAATCAATTGTACCTCCACTAGTAGAATTGACTTGCATGACTATAATCAAGAATTATTTGTAATATTATTATTTTCTTACAAGTTATAGAATAGTGCAAAGACAATTGAAGCCACAAAGTCTGTAGAATCAGATAACACTGAATGTGTTTAAACAGAAATAATTCATTGTTTCTCATTGAAGACACTACATAATCTTTTGATCATTTTGTCTTTCTTAATTTTTGCCCTTATGGGACGCTCTTTTAAAAATAATTTAACTCTTTTAGTGGTTTTAGTTGAGGCAGCCATCTTATTTCTGTTTCAGAAAGATTGTCATTATCACTGCCCAAGCCAGGTGTTCTCAACCTTCCTAATGCCACGACCCTTCCATAGAGTTCTTCGTGTTGTATGACAGGGTCGTTCGACCCCCAAAGGGTGAGAATCACTGGCCTAAGGCTAAGTTAAGGACGCCTGGTGGTGAAGTGCACTAACATGGAGGTTAATAGATCAAGACCACCAGCCTCTCCATGGGAGAAAGATGAGTTTTTCTGCTCTCATAGAGTGGTCACAGTCTCAGAACAGAGAGGCCCGTTCTGTCCTGTATTCTTGGGTCACTGTGAGTAAGAATGGACTAGCTGGGAGTGAGAGGAGCGTAAATTTCCTTCCCTTTTCTCCAAAGTTGCACTTCATCAGCTCAGTCATATGTTTCACGGCTAGGACCAGAATCTCCAAATTGGAAAATAATTGTGGAGCCTATTGAAGTCACCACATTTGGCTCAGGTGTTAGAGGAGCTGTCTGAACGGACGAAGACAGGAGTAGGAGGAGAGGAGTAATACTGCCAATACTGCTGTCTTCTCAAAGTCTTGCACAGTTATCTTAAGCATAGTATGCATTAAAAAACACATGAGGCCCTCCCACCAATTCGCTGCCATCAAGTAAATTAGGACTCACAGCATTCCTATAGGACAGATGAGAACTGTTCTGTGGGTTTTCCGCGAGACTGTGACGTTTCAAGGAAGTAGAAATCTTATTGTTCTTCCAAGGAGTAGCCGGTGATTTTGAACAGCCGACCTTCAAGTTAGCAGTCCCATGAGCAGCCTCTATGCCACCAGCTCTCCTAAAAGTGCATATGCTACACATTTACTCAAAAAAAATTAAAGAGAATTCTTTTAACAAAATAGTATGCACCTGACATTGTTCTAGGCATTGGAGACTGAAACTAAATAAGTTACAGTATTATCTATACCTTAGTGAAGTTCATGACCCTTTATTGGATATTTTTTCTAAAAAGATCATAATATAATTCAGACACTACAGTAGATTGACATGAAATTACTTTGGGTAACCCTTAATATTCTCCTATAGGCAAATCTATGCTTATTTGAAACATTCACTTGATAAGAACTCTAATGACATCCCCTTAAGCAATACCTTGATATCATCAAGATGGGAACAATGGAGATGGTCAAGACAAACCATTGGCTTCCATAATTGTTATTCCAGAGATTTTCCCAGGAACATTCTGCCATGTTTCTGAGTAGTATTGTGGTTGTGATGGATTAAACTTTGTCCTCCAGAATTATGTGTTAAGATCCTAACCCCAGTCCCTTATAATACAACCTTGCTAAGAAATAGGAAATTCTTTTGCTGTGCTAATTAGCTCGTATCAAAATGGGATGGATCTTAATTTTAAGTCCTTCTAAGTTCCCATAAGAATAAAATAGATACAGAAACACAAAAGAAACAGAGGGAAAAACATATAATGGAGACAAATGGGTGTGTAAATCAAGAAATACCAAGGGCCGCTGTCAGCTATCAGAAACTAGCCAAAGAAAAACGTCTAGGCTTCTGAAATCTAAGATCATTTCTGTTCTTAAAGTCACCCATTTGTGGTATTTCTGTGCCTGCCACACCAGGCAATTGAGATAGTAAGTCAAGTAGAACTACCACCCCAAATTATGTGGCAGAATCTAAGATAAATATTTTATAATAGTGATTTCATTTAACCATTTAAACAGAATTGCTGAGGTTAAGGAAAATGATGATGCATAATAGAACTAGTGTGTTGTAGAGTTAGGGCCAGAATTGAGCTCTGTCTGACTTCCAAAGCCATGGGTTTCATGTTAAGCTCCGTGATCTCAAACGAGAATTTACATGACCAGAGTAAAATGAGTTTCTGTGTTGAGGGTCTGTATGGAGTGTCTGTGGCTAAGACAGAGCATGTGTATGAGAGGAGTAGGGTGAGAATTTTCCCTTCTATTCATTCCACAGTCAAGGTATAGCATTCGTTGGCCATTTGTGCTCAGCTTAATGCCTTCCACCATCAGACTTCTTTCTATACAATGAAAAACTGCATAGTGACTTTGACAATACTTTGAATCAATACTTCTATTAACTGCAACATGCAATTTGAAGGTTCAGAAGGTGATTGGATTACGTTTTGTAGAATTATTATCCTCCATTGGTTGTGGTATATGCTGCAATAGACAGGTTGAGGAGTTTTTGAATTGTGATTATCCTCTACAGAGGTCGTTTAGACTTTTCATAGACTGGCACTTTGGCCTTTTCCTCTACCTCCACCCGAAAGAGTTCAAAAATAGGTGCTGTCTGGCCAAAATCAATCCTTCAAGCTTTTGTGTGTGCAAGGCAGCTTGGCATTTTTCTTGTTCTCACCTTTCAAAATCTCCAATACCTTAACATTTGATGTGTCTCAGATTTTTTTCCCACCTCAAATGCCTCCATTTCTACTTCCTTAAGCCTTTCTTACAATTTTGAACATAGTATGCTCCTCTGCAGTCATTTCCCTCCTTCTAATTAACCTGACTCCATTCTATGCTCATGCCCCATTCTTAGCTTCATTGTATCATCTACATAAATTACGAAAGTTATTTCAGCTTTATCTCAGAACTTCTTTAACATCTACTCTTCAGATCTCCTGGTTTTGTACCATTATCCTTGATTAGTCTCACATGCTTTCTAGTAATGACCTGGCAAGAAAATAATTTTTCTAATGCTACTTTCACTTAATTTAAATCTTTTCACCAAGCGGCCAATATGCTCGCATCGCAGTGCTTCTCTGAATCCATTTGATAGTCTCTTTCTAATCTCCCACTAATATGAAGTGAAAGTAAAAAGAAAAAAATCAACAAGTAAGAAGGTAGAATAAATGCTAAAAGGATTTATATATCTATTTTATTTTTAAATTAGACTGTGCTCTCATTTGTTGATCAAAGTTCTAGAAAGTTTTTTTCAGGGTAAACAATAATTATACAGATAACACATCACATCAAAATAAAATATAGCTATTTCTTAAGAACTTAACTTTCAATTTTATTTGACCAGTTAGAGCTTTAATATAATACTTAAGGTATATATTTTTCAGTTTCTAACTTTTTTATTAAGGACAAATGCTAAAGGTGTGTAGATTCATTAACTATGTGTAACTGTCATTTAGTATCAACCATCGTGATGTTATGGGCAATCTCATTCGAGCTCTACTCCCATGTATTTCTTCCCTCACCCTGGATAGCTTTGAAATTAATTCCAAGCATTAAGCTACTTTATATTAATATTGTAATATATATCTCTAAAGGGCATGTCTCTGAGGGAAGGCTTAAGAAAACTTATAGTGCTATAAGCTATAGCTAATTGTTCTCCTAAAATCATCAAGTAATTGTCAATCAATGTTCCAATTCTGTTGATTGCCTCATTTCTTTAACAGTTGGTTTGGTTTGCTTCAATCCATATGGGACTAGGTGCTTTATCTTATATGTGCCTTCTTTGTACGTGATTCCACCTTTATTTGTTTTTCATTTTCAAGCTATTTATTTAGGAAACAGAATCATGCATTCTATAGAGTTTCTTACCATCTGGGTTTTGTCGTCTGTATACATATGGTGTACCTAACACATTTCTTTGCTTTTGGTATTACTTCTAAATCGATCATTACATTTGTGGGTTTGATAAAATTTAGAAGATGCACAATGCCTAGTTGTCTTTCTTTGTGAATGGGAGTGTGTGTGTATGTGTGTGTGAAGTTATCAGTCAGTTCAGAACCTTTAATACCTAGTGATTGCATTATGATGCAGATCTATCATTTACAAGTATTAGCTGAAATATGTTAGCAATAAAAATTTTCTCTATGCTTTTTGATTATACAGAGGCAAAGTTCAGCAGAAAGGTAAGATAATGTTTGCTTTGTTCGCTTTCCAAATTAATGGCTGCTTTCTAGTATTTTCAGAAGGAACATCAGCTGTATTTTAAAAAACAACATACATATACTTAAAAACACAATGTTCATTATATATTTCAGTAAATGTATAGGTAATCCAAATTTCCTATTTTCTGTCAGTGGAACCCTAATTTTATGAATATATCCTAACTGGACCGAACATAGTGAAATCTCACTATGGTTGCTTACAGTCATATACAAGAATATATATGTATACATTTTAGTTTTGATGAAGGTTTTCTATATGGTATATCAATTTGACTTCTGGGTATACTTTCAGAGAAATAAGAGCCATGGCAAGGAAAGATAAAAGGACGCTAATATTCATCACAAAATTATTTATGATAGTTTAAAGATGAGAACAATTTAAGTGCCTGTGTAAGTCCAGGTACACTAGAGGAACAAATTTCATAGACACGCATATAGATATAAGGAAAAGGTTTATATACAAGAGGAACAGGACATTGAGCCCAGTCCCGTTCAAAGTCATAAGTCTGATACTAACCCATATGCCCAAAATCAGTCTGTAAAGTCTCCTTCTGACTCATGAAGTGGGTACAGAATCCTGGCACTAGCAGGGGTCTCCACATGGCTCCTCGCTTCCAGAGCTCAGGGTCCATCAACAGCAGAAGCAACTCATCGCTGGCAGAGGTCTCCATCTGGCCGCCCCAGCTTCAGATGTCTGGCTCCATCAGGACAAAGCCGTGTGGTCTCTCTGCCAGCTCCTCCAGCTTCTCAGATGCTGCCATCTTGCCTTGTCCATGATTCATTGTCTCTCGGACTAACTCCCAACAACTGGGGAAGATAGTTTCTCATTCTCACGAGGGAAATATCACGAAATTTCCCAGAAGTCTCAGGAGAAAGCCATGCCCCCACAGAAGCCGCATTGGCTACTCAATGGCTATCTCCAGTTTAACAGGCTAGACTCCACCGCTACATTTCAATCATAAAATTAACATAAGCAGATGACTGCCACAGACCACCCCTTGTTAATTTTATACTTTCACATAACTCTATAACCATATATAACCTTCAAATAAATAAAACCATATCTATACCTAACAGGATAAAACTAAGATGCATATAATTCAACATGTGTCACTATCATTTAAAAGCAATATTCTATAAATGAACAAGACAAAAGATATACTGTGCCTTACTTTGCAGTTAAAAAATACCTACACCTTGATCCTATAATCCCATGAACATATATTCCACCACCTATAAGAGTTTGCAAGCCAAACCACCTCATGCCTTCATTCTAGGTATCTAATCTTCATTTTGGGTATCTAATTTCTATATTGCCCACTTACATCAGCCCATTGTTCTGAGTAAACAATCATATCTTTCAACATGAAGAATCTTCATTCCAGTTGGAAACTCGTGAAGTGTGCATTCATTAGCAAAGTCAAGTCAGGACAGGCCATCCACAAAGTCAGCAAAGATATGCACCAGTTCACAGACTTAAATTGCTTCTCTTCCTCTGGGCGGGTTCTGGTCAACTCAATGTGGGCTTTTCCATTTAGCCTCACCAGGATAGCCATTGGTCATCTTCCCTTTAGACCAAGTTCCCAACAAATTCTCAACATGCCTAGCTCTCTCATGCTAGGTCATGAACTTCAGACCAGTCGACCTGCTCTCTTCTTCTCTATTTCCTGTGAACCAAGTCCCGGGTCTCAGTGGCCAAAATCAACCCAGCTCTTTATTGCCACAATTCTCCTGCTTTCACCGACAAGCAGTAAATCTGAGTGGTCACCTAACAAGCATTTCAGCTTGCCACAAGTTTCCTTTAACATTCAGTTCCAGAGAGGAGTTATCTTCATTGTTCCAAATTCCTTTGCTTCTGAAGATAATCACTAGTCAGGATTTTCCAAGGAAATTGACTCGATCCTTCTTTATCGGGTCAGTCTGACCTCTCAGACTACAAGTGTCCTGAGTACTCCAAAAGACTGGGTGGGGCTACTTTCTTCAGAGAAGTCTTTCCAGGTGTATCCTAACCCCATGCAAGCACAAGGTGGGGTTAATCATTTTAGAGATGTCTTTGACGCTAAGTCCTAAACCCTCTAGAGGTCAATGCTTGGCTTGAGGTAACTGGATTTGCAAACTCTTTTCATACTTCCCAATAAACATTTCTATGCATCCTTATATTTACAATAATAGGCATAAGAAATCAGTATAAACAGCATAGTCAGGAATTAAACTAAATTCTTAGAACAGAAGGTCAATACTTATTAAACTTTTCTATATCCTTATCTAAACTGCTGTTTACACAAAAACATTGAATTAAGTCTCTGAAGGCATCAAAAGAGATCCCTGCTTTCAGTCAGGCATTCTGACCTTCTTAACCATTGTCCTTGGGCAGAATCCCCATTTTATAAAGGAATAACCAAAGACAGCATCCAAACAAAGTAATCAAAACTTTAACTTCCCACATTGTTTCCAGAAAATAATTCAGTAAACTGCAAGGGCATATCTGACTTCTGGCTAGCCAAAGAAGTAGCAATACCATGATGCACAAGTCAAACATACATCTACTTTCCATCCTTATGATTTGTTCCTCTAGTACCTTGTACCATAATCTGTTAGTCCGGGTAGGCTAGAGGAACAAATTTCATAGACACGCATATAGATATAAGGAAAAGTTTTATATACAAGAGGAACAGGACATTGAGTCCAGTCATAAGTCTGATATTAACCCATATGCCTGAAATCAGTCTATAAAGTCTCCTTCTGACTCAGGAAGTCACAGGTCAGTGGGTGCAGAATCCTGGCACTGGTAGGGGTCTCCACATGGCTCCTCACTTCCAGGGCTCAGGATCCAACAACAGCAGAAGCAACTCATCGCTGGCAGAGGTCTCCATGTGGCCACCCCAGCTTCAGAAGTCTGGCTCCATCAGGTTAAAGCTGTGTGGTCTCTCCGCTGGCTCCTTCAGCTTCTCAGATGCTGCCATCTTGTCTTGTCTGTGATTCATCGTCTCTCAGACTAATTCCCAACAATTGGGGAAGATAGTTTCTCCTCCTCATGAGGGAAATATCACAAGATTTCCCAGAAGTCTCAGGAGAATGTCATGCCCCCACAGAGGCCTCATTGGCTACTCACCAGCTATCTCCAGATTAACAGGCCAGACTCCACCCCTACACTTCATTCATAAAATTAACATAAGCAGATGACTGCCACAGTGCCCCTTTTGGGATTAATGGATAAACAAACTGCATATTCATAATGGAACTTAAAAGAATCATGGTGTTTCAGGGGAAATACCTCTCACAATATATGAGCCTGGAGGATATTTTGCTAAATAAAAGAAATCACTCACAAAAAAGCAATTATTACATGAGACTAGTATTACTAACAGTCAGGCAGAGGTTTACATACAGAAACAAACATCTTTTGATGATGATTAGGGAAAGGCACTGAAGGGAGGCTCAGTTATTATGAAAACAAAGCATACTAGCTTCAGTAAATGGAAAAGTAATGCACAATAAAGGGGAAGGAGGCACCACATTATCAATGGCAAAGGAAAGCAGAGATGCATGACTTAAGGACAATCAGTCTAACTACTATTGCTTTCACAATCCTAAATCAGTCAGAAAAAGAAATAGCAGCAATGAGTTCCTGGGGGTATGGGAAGAGAGGGGAGAAGAGGGTGGTGATTGGGAACCAATAAAGATGACTGTATAACCCAACTCAAGGGAATGAATAACAGAATTGTAGGGGAATGGATGCAGTGGACTATGTAAGACATGGCAAACAAACAAGCTTTAATATAAGAAAAAGAGTTCGGCTAAGCCCCGGTGGCATAGTGGTTGTGTGCGGGACTGCAGCCCACTGGGATGGAGGTTCGATTCCAGCTCCATGGAGCAAAGGCTGGACCTCCTACTCCCACCACCTGAGGGCAGGGATGCCCCCCAAAAAAAACAAAGAAAAAAAGTTCCTAGGGGTAGGGAGGGAAAGGAATAAGAGAGAGCTTATATCAAAGAGTTCAAGGAAAAGAAAAATGTATTGAAAATGATGATAGCTGTAATTGTTCACTTATGCTTGATTGAGTAGAATTATGGATCATTATGATCTCTATAAGAGCTCACAATAAAGAAGCAACCAAGCCCACATGGAAGAAGCACACCAGCCTGTGTGGTCTCGAGGTGTCAATGAGATCAGGTATCAGGCATCAAAAAACAAAAACTCCGATCATTGTGAATGAGAGGGAGTACAGAGTGGGGACTCAAAGCCCATCTATAGGCAATTGGACATCCTATAGAAAGGTTGCAGGGAGGAGTTCAGCCAGTCAGGGTGCAGTATAGCATTAAGGAAACATACAACTTTCCTCTAGCTTTTTAATACTTCTTCCCCCTCCTCCCCAGCTCCACTATCATGATCTCAATTCTGCCATACAAATCTGGTTAGACTGGAGGTTGTACACTGGTACAGATAGGATCTGGAAACATGGGGACTCCAGGAGAGATGATCCCTTTAGGACCAGTGTGAGAAGGACTACTGGAAGGTGGGGTAGAAAAGTGGAAACAATTTCAAGGATCTACATATAACCTCCTCCCTGGGGAATAGTCAACAGAAAAGTGCATGAGGGGAGACATGGGTTAGTGTAAGACATGGAGAAATACTAATTTGTAAATTACCAGGGATAATGGAGGGAGAAAGGGTAGGTGGGGAGGGGAAGATGAGCTGATACCAGGGGTTCAAGCTGAAATCAAATGTTATGAGAATGATGGCCACAAATGTATAAATGTGCTTGATGCAATGGATGTAAGTAGGGATTAGGTTAAGAGTTTTATGAGCCTCAATAAGAAGATTTTTTTAAAGAGCTCCTAATAAAATGCTTTTTTAAAAAGACTGATCCCACTTGATATCATGTTCAAAGTACATAAGATGAAATCTAGTGTTCCATGCTTCTAAGAAGCTAAACTTCCTCCAAGACAGATTTGATTGTTCTCTGACAGTTCATAGTTCTTTCAGTATTCTTTGATAACCTCATAATTTAGATGCATCAATTGTTCTCTGATGTTCCTCATTTCCAACTTTTACATACTTAACAGGTAATTGAAAATTCCATGGATTGAGTTAGGTTACAATGTATTTTTGGTTTTTAACACTTTAAAGAGGTCTTGCACAGCCAATTTGCATAATGGAATACATTTTTTAATTCCTAGTTGCAATTGTCTAATGCTTCTGCTTCTATGAGCATTTGGGGATGCAGGCAAAACAAAATCCTTGAGGTCTTTTTCCCCCCAGTTATCATGATTTGCTTATTGGTTCTGTTGTGAGGGTCTTTCCCTTTTCTTTACATTGAGGTGTATAGGCTTTGATCTTTGTCAGCATCTTCTTTAAGTCCTCCTCACTTTCACAAGAAGGTTGCCTTATGACGTTGCAGATCCTTAATGAAATTTTCTCTAATCCTGTTGCCACATTTGTCTTCATAGAGTCCATGACTATCATATAATCTCAGAATATTTACTCAGCATGCAGATCGAATAATATGATGGCAGTATACAACCGTGACGCACTCCTTTCCTGATTTTAACCATGCAGCATTCTCTTATTTTGCTCTGACAAGTGCTCCTTGGTTTTTCTATAAGTTCCTCAGGAGCACAAGGATGTTTGGTAACATCTCTAGAGGTGTTCTAGACTTATGTTTCACCAGGCTTAGAATTGTCATTCTTCTAAGGAACCCTGGTTCCTTTCATGCGGAACGAGTATTTTGGAACCTCAGGGCCCGAATACTCATGAAAGCATTATTTGCCTAGGAATTTCATTTCATACCTCCTCCCCTTAAAGCATAATCCACATGTATCCATCCAGAGTACATTTTTAGTAATAAAAGCAAATGGGAATGCCATTGACCATAGGAGACCCAATAAGTGCACTTGTTGTCTTGACACCTCTTCTATTTTTGCCTTCTCCTCTGCTTTTTTTTTTTTTTAGTATATTGTAGATATCTCAGGACCTCCTTAAAATCACAATTTTTTGCAATCACAATTGCAACTTATTTTAAATCGTTCTCAAAGTTCTTTGACTTACTGCTTGTGTTTTATGAAGAGTCAAGTAGGATATTATGAGAAAGCAATATTTGAGAAGCTATTACGTATGTAAAGCAAACATTTTCTTTTTCCTTTATCTGGCTTCCAACCCCATGGAGAGCAGAACCTTCACTAGCACAAATTTATTGTGAATTATAACTAGTTTAAAACTAGCAAGACATTTACTAACCATGACAGTGATAGAATTACTAATAAAAAAAAAAAAAACAGGGCTGAGCCCCGGTGGTGTTGTGGTTGTGCGCGGGACTGTGACCCACTGGGACAGAGGTTCTATTCCAGCAGTGAGGCTGGGCCTCCTACTCCCACCACCAGAGAGCAGTGATGCCAAAATAAATAAATAAATATAAAAACAACCCCAAACCATAGCAGTATCAACTACATCTGGCTGCATTTTCATTTCTACCAGCTCATTCTAGTTCACAACAAGCTCTTCTACTTCCCCCCAAATATGCAATCATGAAACCACTAGGGATAAGAAGAAGCAACAGGAGTGGTCATCGATTGTTTCAAATATCTGCTAGTATTATCTCTCATCCTTATATTCATTCTTAAGGTATAGGTTATTAATTTTTTTACAAAGAAGGGAATAGTCTCAGAGAGATGGATGGAGCCTTAGTCGCTTTGATTCAACTAGAGTAGATATCCAAATTCAGATTGATATTTTCACTAGCTATATTGCATTGCAAAAGAGGGATTTGACTTCTAACTTACTAATCCTGCCTGTGATCACACAGTTGCTGTTAATGTTCCATTCTGGCTATCTCACTATCTCTAGGTCCCTTCCCTTATTGCCTATGACCCAGTCATATTGCTTGACTTCTAAGTTTCAGTGGTGCTTTCTATCTTCCTGTATTTCATGTTTCTGCCCCCAGCCACTGGATCCTCCTCTACCTCCATGAGAAGAATCTCCCAACTGTAAAGAACTGCCTATTTTGACCCAGCCCTAACTCTTGATCTTCACTGCATACACTCCTCTTAAATGATCTGGCTATCTTGGACTAATTGCTACATATTCTCTTTGGCATAACCATGTGCAATGCTCTTCTCGGGTGTTATTTTAATGTATGAAAATAGAATGGAAATATTTTGAGTCATGCTACTTATGGTATAGGAGAGGTAAAAATCCCACTTTTTAGCTCGTAGATTTTCCGTTGTCTTACATTTATGTTAGAGGGTAAGGAATTGGCAGATAAAGGAAGAAAACGAAAAATTTTAAATCAACTTCCTTTAGTCCAGTGTTTCTCAGCCTTCCTAATGCCATGACCCTTCATAGAGTTCCTCATGGTGTAGTGACCCCCAACCAAAAATTTATTTCATTGCTACTTCATAACTGTAATTTCGCTACTGTTTTGAGTCAATGTAAATATCTGATGTACAGGATGTGTTTCCATTGCTACAAATTAAACATAGCTAAGGCATAGTGATTAATCACAAAATGATATGTAATTATATATTGTGAAATATTTATTTCTAATTACAAATAAATGAAATTTTGTCTTGAAAGGTGGTGTAGCATGGGTAACAGTCTTAATATAGCAACAGCAGACTATATTGCTGCATTTTGTGTCCGTATGCATAAAAAGCCAATGTCAGTGTGAAGGATGAGAGAGGAGCTGTGCCTGGGTTCTTATGACCATCGGCTCTCCAAAGGGGTCACGAACTGCTGCCATAAAAGTTGTTGCCTTGGCTGAGTCCTTGTGGCGCGGGACTGTGGCCCGCGGGCTTGGCGGTTCAAATCCAGCGGCGGATCTCAGGAGCAGCGCTGGGTAGCTCCCACGACCCCAGGAGGGCAGTGATGCAAAAAACAAACAAACAAAAAGTTGCTGCTTTTATCATTCATTCATCTGTGCTTATTTATATATGCAGTTTTAAAACTTTAGTTGCATGTTTACTTGCATATTTTAAGAATATGAAGAAATAATTCCATTTACACCAAGAATGTAAGAAAAAGAATGCTAGTGTAGAAATAAAAAGACAAGGCCAGCAGAGGAGAAACAAACAAAAGTAGAAAGTTAAGCCAGAGAAAAGAAGAGTACAAATATTAAGAATTTTATCACGTTGCTGTACTTACCTTAAAATGTAGCTGTGTACCCAAGGGCAGTGATGCCCCCCCGCACCCCCCAAAAATGTAGCTGTTTCCTATGAGCAAGTGTGGAGTGAACAACATCCTCAGAGATAGGATTCTTGATATCATAAAAGGATATATCTATTATTTTCTCAGAAAAGAATATGCCTATCATTTGCACAATATTGTTTTTCCATAGCAATGTTTTAGAAAAATCAGATGTGGAAAGCAAAGCAATTACTTCATTTAGCATAAAGTAATATTGGCTTCCCTATATTAAAATTCACTGAACTGAAAAAGAATCCGTGTGGTTAAGGCATTAAATATGTTTAAACCTACGTAATTTCATATCTGGCCTGGTGTAAGCATAAATAGTAAGATAGGCAAAAATGATAATACAGTTTGCATTATGTAAATAAATGTTATATCACTTGTCCAAGCATGTTAGACCAGGCTGACAGAACAAACAAAGCAGTGACACTCATATGTGTAAGAGAGGTTTATATCAAGAATACATTACAAACCAAGAAAACATCCCAACCCCATTCAACTTAAGTTCATATGTCCAATATGAGCCCATAAGTCCCTCTTCGGATTCACAAAGCCATATGCAATGATGCAGAATGAAGGAACATCACTGGCTAGTGGGTGCAAAGTCTATGAATCCGATAGCAATGGACACATCTCCAGGGCTCACACAGGTCTCGATGTGGCTGTCAGGAGCAAGATGAAGGCAGAGAGAGTGAGGGGGAGGTCCTCAGAGCTCTCCTAATGAAAAGTTCTCACCCACAAGAAGGTACCATCTTGCTGGGTCTTGAGTCACAGGGTAAACTCCACCCCTACACTTTTATAGCTGCAAGTTGATATGAAATTATGTAACAAACACAGTTAGTCTCCAGTGACATGGACAGTTCAGACTTGTATTATTCCATGAAGCCTTGGAACGCTGTGTTTAGAGCTATGGATTAGACTACATGTGCATGCTTTCTAATACTGAGGAGGATGATATTCTCTAGATAAAGGTGAAGATTCTCTCGCTCTCGCTCTCTCCCCATATGGCCCGGATACAAACATAATACACTTGACAGTAGTCACCATTGGTAAGAGGCCGTTGAGAGAAGTTAGTGAATTCAATTTGTTTCTTTAGCTGCTTGAATTTTCTCCATGGTTATCTAGGTAATAGTAGGCTTATAGTCATTTCTAGTTTCTTCTATGTAAGAAATCTTAGTAGTGTCAAAATTATTGACTGAATTAATGGATGAATGAGTGAGGAAACTGTGAAAGCCTTGTCTGGGCAGAGATGCTTCCCATTTTCAATAGTAGGTGTGGGACATAGCCACCCCCTTGGATAGGAAAACACACACAGCATACAAGCACCAAAATATACTGCTCAACCATACAAATCTCACTGCTGTTCAGTTGATTTCAACTCACAGTGACCCAATAGGCCAGAGTAGGACTGCTCTTCCGGGGTTCCCAAGCTGGAGAAGTCTTTACAAATGCAGACTTCCTCATTGTGCTCCTGCAGCGGTAGCTGCTAGTGGGTTTGAATCATTGACCCTGAAGATAGCAATCCAACACTCACAGAAATGAGAAAACAAAAAAGAAAAGTCTGCTTACCCCCTGAGAATAGTGGCACAAACTTGCAGCCTAAGCAATTATAATTTAAAGGTGCGTTTCTTAAGGAAAGTTCATTTGGGTTCAGAAGATTTATAAAAAGTTTACCAGGCACTGGGAGTACAAGAGAAAAGATCATCTGGCATTCAAGGTTTCACACAGAGCTTTCATCATCCCCACTGAGCAGGAAGAGGAATGTGTCTCTAGGCCTCCATTCATGCCCCAGAGCACATGCCCCACAGCCCTCAAAACCCCGAGACCTCAAACAGCTTCCTAGAAGCCCTGTGAATTAGCTGCCTTATGCTCTCAAGCTAACCTAAAGGCATCCTGCCCATGCTGTTTCTCTCCTGTCATCATTTCCCCCTGCATCGTTTCCTTTTGTTCTGCACTGTCTATAATGGATTTTTTGGGAACTATTCAATGTTCTTTTTTGCCTCTTTCCTAAATAGAAGCAAGTCCTTCAAAGACACAGATCTCCTTGTTGGGCTCCTCAACAAAGAGGTTGCTTTTATTTTTTGGGCAAATTCCTTTTCAGAGACCAGAGCTGCTTCATATTCTGAACTTGCAGGTAAGGTATTTTCTTTTCTCAGGAGAAAAGCAAACAAAATAAACCAGCAAAAACATATTCATAATGGTTCTAGTGACTTGTTTATAATTAGCCACACTTTTAGTCATGTGTGGTGTTCCTTGAAAGATAAATTATTTATTAATTTCAACAATGGAATGTATATTTAAAAATTCCTCAAAGAAATCTCTGTAGGCAAATGTGTTCCCATGACTCTTTAATGTGTGACCTTGTGTTAGTGTGAGAGGAGAAACAATTTAATGGAGATATTCATATGTATATAAGGGAGAGGTTTATATACAAGAGGAAATGAACACTGCGAAAGCATCCCTACTCACCCAGATCAAGTCTGTAAGTTTGATATTAGCCCATATTTCTGACAGCATTCTATAAAGTTCTCTTCAGACTCATGAAACGCGTGCAATGGTGCTGAATGTAGTAGGTCACAGATCAGTGGGTAGCAAGTCTTTGGATCCAGTGGTGTTGTAAGCATGTCAACACTAGCAAGGGTCTCCATGTGGCTACTCCAGTTCCCAGGGCTGCATCAGGGTAGGTCCACGTGGTTTCTCCTTAGGGATGTCTCATAGGAAGTGAACAGAGAGAGAGAAAGTCTCTCCAGCCTCCAAAGAGGAAATACCAGAATTTCCCAGAATTCTCAGGAGAAAGCCTTGCCCACAAGGAGGTCTCATTTGCTGTAATCTGATTGACACGGTAGACTCTACCCCTATATGTTTCATCCTTAAATTGACAATTATACAACTACCACAGCCCTCACCAGTAAATCCAATTAAATTCAAGTATAGCACACCTTGCCACAGAGACCTTGGCCCAGAGAGATAAAGGGGAAGAGCAGCCCTTTCATTGCAGCAGTCCTTTGTTGGAAGATCTTGTTCTCAGATCTGCTCTCCACAGGGGTTGGTTGTATGGAAAGACCCACAACTGCTCAAGGATTGTGGGAGGAGGGGAAGGAGTAGATTCTAAGAAGCAAAGTGTTCATCTCAATGTGGCCAATGCCAGAAACTAACTAAAGTCATAAAAGAATTAAAGTTGAGAATGTATTTAACTTCAGGTGAGAGAAAATTCAAGGAAAAGACCTATATGAAACCCACTGTCATTGAGTTGGTTCTGATTCATAGCCATCTAATAAGATAGATTGTCCTTCTAGGGGCAATGAATCTGTACGGAAGAAGGGAATTTCATCTTTCTCCCTCATGGTACACTGGGAGAGTCAAACTGTTGACCTTGTGTTTAGATGCGCAACAAGTAATCGACTGGGCCACTGTCAAACCAGACCAAACCAAACCACACCCACTGCTGTCAAGTTGATTCTGACCAGAGCTTCCTAAAAGACCTCATAAATAGATACTTATTTTTCTCATAAAATACCTGGAGGTGAGGATTTTCTGATAAAGATTCAACTCTTCACATTATCTAGTATGCCTTTATTGATCATATTTCTGGTTTACTCCTATGATTTTGCTTGTCTAATGCTTGGGTGAGAGATGTGGTTTTCTACTCCTGCAAACAATTTTTAAATATTTTATTCGGGACTCATACAACACATCACAATTCATATATGCATATATCGTGTCTAGCACATTTGTACATTTGTTGCCATCATCATTTTCAAAACACTTTCTTTCTATTTGAGCCCTTGAAATCAGCTCCTCATTTGGCCCTCCCTCTCCGCAGGCCCTTCCTCACGAACCCTTGATAATTTATAAATTATTATTTTTTCAAGTCTTGCACTGTTTGATATCTCCCTTCCCCCACTTTTCTGCTGTCCATCCCCCAGGGAGGGGGTAATATGTAGATCCTTGTGACCGTTGCCCCTTTTTACCCCATCCTCCCTCCACCCTCTCGGTATCACCACTTATTCTGTAGGGATCATTGGTCCTGGATTCCCTATGCTTCCAGTTCATATCTGTACCAGTATACTGTATTTGTTGGACCATAGGACATACTTTTTCCGCCCCAAAAGTAGATGGGGGGGTGAGGGTGCGTCTTATACTTTGAAGGTTTGGTACTCCAGAACATTTGTTTATGATCCCATGTGCCCGCTTACTGTCTGCTGCTGTTTGCATGTTGTGGATTGCTGTGTGTTCAGGGACGTCCCCCCTCCTAGAGTTTCATTGTCAGTCAGGTCACATAATTGGAACATCGCCCACCTCCCCTCATTTGTTAATGAAAGCAATGATGGTTCTTAACACCACTGTTGAGTTTATGCTGTCAAATATTATCATTTTTTGCTTTATTTTAATAAATATTTTAGTATACTTATACTATTTGGTTCAGAATATTTTTTCTTGTTTTCCTGCTCTAAAAAAATGGATGCATCTTACGAGGATACATCTATGGTCTGAAAAATACCATACATTCTCTGGTCTGGCCGAATTTGTAAGGCAGAATTGTGATCAAGGTAGTGTGGGGCGGGGGAGTGGGGGTGGCGGAGGAAGCATTAAAGAACTAGGGGAAAATTGTATGTTTCACCATTGCTACACTGCACCCTGACTGGCTAATCTCCTCCTAGCAACCCTTCTATAAGGAGATGTCCAGTTGCCTACAGATGGGCTTGATCTTTACTTCATAATCCCCCTCATTCACAATAACATGATTTTTCGTTCTTTGATGCCTCATATCTGATCCCATTGTTGCCTCATGATCCCACAGGCTTGTGTGCTTATTCCAGGTTGGCTGTGTTGCTTCTTATCTAGATTGTTGCTGGTTTATCTTTAAGCATTTAAGACCCTAGATGCTATATTTTTTGATACCTGGGCACCATCAGTTTTCTTATGCACCAGATTTGTCTTCAATGATAACGTCAGTAAGGTGAGCATTATGGAATGCCAGTTTAACAGAACAAAGTGTTCTTGTGTTGTGGGAGTACTTGAGTGAAGCCCAATATCCATCTGCTACCTTAATACTAAATCTATAAATATATGCACATAGATCTAGTTCCCCATCATCGTATATAAATATATTTTCATATATGCATGACTGTATTTAGTCTTTGCCTTCTAGTCTTTCCTCTATTTCCATTTACTTTCCTCTTGTCCCACTTTCATTCTCAGCCTTAATTTGGGTGCCAGTAGTTCCTCTGGTTTACATGGCCCTTGGACAAGTACTAACAGACCTTTTACACCCTCTTCACCACTGATTTTGGATCACTTGTTGTTCCCTGGTCCCTGGGTTTGTTAACACCACCTCCTTTTCCCCATACCGCCCGGCCCTCCTGTAAGCAATTAGTCTCAGAAACTCACAGGGAAGTTCTATCCTGTCTTTTAGGGTTGTTACCAGTGACAATTGACTCAATGACACTGAGCTTGGTTTTGTTTTGGTTTAATTCTTGCTTCATCTTGATTACAATTTGACTGCAACATGCAAGACATTTCCATCTCGACAGAAGACTTAGGATGAACATCTAGTCACCCTCAGCCTCCCTCCCCAGGAGGAAAAAATATCACAGTTTTCTCAAAGGATACCTACATTTCTTTCTCATTGACTTGAGCTCTGTCTTGTGGGTATCTCTAAATGGAAGGGAAGTTAGAAAAGGAAGAGGACTCATTATTTCACCTATAACTGACCATGTGTCTGGATACAAAAGGGGGTTTGTTAACAAGAGTTCCCTCAATGCTGACTCACAGTGACTCCATAAGGTAGGATAAATCAGCCCCTGTGAGTGTCAGAGGCCAAATCTTGACCAGAATAAAAAGCTGCATCTTTCTCCCACTGAGCAACTAGTGATACAGATTTGCTAACCTTGAGTTCACAGCCCAGTACTCTCAGGACTCTTTGCATCGTGGAAGGTGGGATAGCCTTATAAACAGGCAAACATGCAGGGCAGCATAATCATGATCTGGCTTGTCTCTATGCCTCTTAGAAACCTGGGATGTTTTCACTCACTATTCCCTAAAGTGACTTGACAATGAGGATTTGGAGCTAGGTGAGAACCAAGTTCTTGACCCCAGTAACTTTGTGTGTTTTGAGCTGTAAAACCCTTTCTCTTGGGAACCCCCCCCCCCACACACACACACAAAGGGTGTGTGAAAAAAATCACTGAAAAAGGGTGTGTGAAAAAGAGAAACAAAACTCAACAAAAACAATGCAAGCTCACTACACCCGAGTCGATGCTGACTCTTAACAATCTGATGAAAACATTTATGTGGGTGTTGCTAAAACAAAAGCTATAAACATACCCAAAACTGCTCCCATGATGCCATTCCAATTCATAACAACCCTATATTTAGAGCTCACCAAAACAGACAGCTTGGATTTTCTCTTTGGGGGTTTGTACCCAGCCTTGCTGTAAGCTGTCCAATTCTTACCCAAGAACACCACCTCAAGTCAAACCCAAGCACACTGGCCATCAAATTGATTTTGACTCACAGGGGTTAAAAAAACAAAAACCAAGACCCCCAAACCGCACACTTGTTGAAGTCAATTCATTGTGACCCTACAGAACAGGGTAGAACTGTCCTTGTGGGTTTCCAAGATGATAACTCTTTACAGGAATAGAAATCCCCTTTCTCACAGAGAGCCTCTGGTGGTTTTGAACTGTTGACCTTGCAGATTGCAGTTCAACTGAAAAGACCTTATGTCTCTTTTTTGCCACTAACCAAAGTAGCTACATTTCCTTTTTTAACATTAACTAAATGCCTATCTCCTCTTGTAATGAGAATAGGGTGGAAAACTAACTCAGTAATATGTTGTCAATTGCACCTCTAAACGGTGGGTTAATTTTTATGTTTTCATCTATAACTCTAAAGAAAAGTCCATGACCTTAGATTTTTTTCCCCATGGTTACAGTCATGAGGAAGCTAATCGAATTAAAATTAGTTTGTACAGATGAAGGTTTATATTGCTTAGATAATTGCTTAGAAAAATCAACACCTAAACAGGTAATTTAAAATACTTAATTGATAACATCAAAAAATCTAAGATTAAAACATAAAATTCTCCTTAAATATTCTGATTAAAAGATGACTTGATACTAGGTTTAAAAGGGGAGTAATAAGTGTATACAAAATGTTAGGAGATTGTTGACTTTATAATTTCTAGGATGTATTTACACTCAGTGGACTAAAAAGTTACCATAAATCCTATTCTCAAGATTAGAGTGTTTTAAAGGCAATATGTTAGGGCTAATTTCCATTTTTTGAGGATGTGATGCCTAAATTGGGTATTGAATAAAAACAGTAAGACATGCATACATAACTGTACTAAATCAATTAGAAGGGAGATTTGTTTATCCTACAGGAGCGTCTTTTATTACTTTCATAACTTGGAGCTAACATGACATCATTTTCCAAAATCTAGAGGCCTGATAGGAAACCCAATACAGTTATTCTTATTTAGGGCACTGAGAATTATGGGAGTTTTCTATATAACAGCTTTTATGCAAAGAGTATACATAGTTTTCTTGATAACAAGATTTTTTAAATTTTTAAATATTATACAAGATCATTTTCCTCCTCTGTTCTAAATAGAAAAAATTATGCCTTGGGGTTCAACAGGGCCTGTGTAGTTCCATGTGTCAGAAGCATTTATTTCAAAGCTAACAGATTGGGAAGCAGGTTTGATAATCTTCACTGCATAGTATTTTGCACACCATTACCTCCTCCGCCCAGGCGAAAAACTCATGCCTTGTTCTTATCATGCATGCTGGCCATACTCTCTATGTCTTTGCATCATTGCTGCCTACAAATACCTAGCTGCTATTCATAAATTTTTAGGCACAATGGTGCCAGTATATGGACTTCGCTGTTCCTTCCTTACCGTCATTCTGGGTGATTTCAATATGCTAGAAGGCAACTCTCCAACATTGGTTACTTTGGTCTTGTCCTCCTTTTTGGCAGAGTTCCATCCAAATTCAGCACATATGTGCTTTACTGCTCATTAGGATTCACTGGCCTCCTCTACTTCTTCGCATGTGTGATATTGCTCTCCAATATTCTACCCTGTCCCCTGAATGGCTCTTGTTAGTTTATTTTAAAGATTCTTCATTCTTCATGTCTTCCATACGAACATTTTTTAAGGCTTCTATCTTGAGCTATCTTATTCCTCTTCTGGCTTCAATAAGTAACTATATATTTGTGGGGAATAAATATAAAGCTTTAGCTCAGAACTCATCCCTGTACTCTAGAACCTATAAAATTCCAATCATTCTGGATCTTTGCATTTGAAGTTGTTCTGGTTATACAGCATGTCCTTACCAATGACCGAAACATCACAAGCAAGTGATCTCTTATTTTTCTCAGTTCTGGATACTAGACTATGGGATTCAGATCATTGCCTCTGAAAGTTCTTTGTCTCCTTCAACTTCTAGTAACTGCTAACAAATAATGAATTGTGGCGTTTGAGAAGACGTTGAAGGTTTTCTCAACGGTCCATGTGGAATGGACCGCCAGAAGGACCAGTTTGAATTCCATTGAGTAACCTTTCCTTGCAATGGGAACAAATGTGGTTCTTTCCGAGGTCCTTATAAATATGGGCACCCAAAGTTGCTGACATAGACTAGCGAGTGTTTTCAGTGCTTCATCCGCTTTTTGAAACATTTACCTTGATATTCTGTCAATTTTTGGAGCCTTGTTTTTGCTAATACCTTCAGTGTCATTCATTCTTTACCATAGACTCCCTCTTGAAGTGCTTGAATATTGATTCATTCTTCTTGGCGTAATTACTCTACATTCCTACCATCTTCAGAACTGTAATTTTGTATCGGGTGATCCCTGGGAAAGGGTTGTTTGACCCCAAAAGGGGTCGTGACCCACAGGCTGAGAACCACTGATCTAGGGTCTCTTTCTTTTCATATAAATTCAGTGATCAGAATGATGTAGTATCTATACTGTGATTGTTCTGCATACTACTGACATTCCCACAATGCATTTATGAGCACACTATATTCTTCTTCTTCTTCTTCTTTTTTTTTTTTTAGGCATCACTGCCCTGGTGGTGGGAGTAGGAGGCCCAGCCTTTGCTCCTGTGAATGGGAATTGAACCTCCATCACAGTGGGCCGCAGTCCCGCGCACAATCACTACACCACCGGGGCTCAGCCACTATATTCTTCTTATGGCGTTCTATTTGTCTTTTGGTTTCTTTTAATAGTGTTTTGTAAATTTATTTGTACAAGTCTTTTGTTTCCCTGGGTACATATACTCTTAGGATTGAAGTATACTTTTTGGCAATAATTGTGATATTTCTCTTGAATTTGTCATTACCAGCGTAGTAAAATATACTATATTTTCTGACTCAAAATGGCTAATATCAGTCCATGTCAGTTCCCTGATGCCTAGCATATCCATCTTTATGTTTCTCATCGAAATTTTCATGACTTTTCATTTTCCTAGTCATTCTTGTACAGTTTATGTTTGGTTATTAATGGTTGTTTGCAACAGTTTCTTTTCATTTTGAGCAATGAAACTCATTGTTCATCATTAAATGAAATTCCAAAAAGCCTTGCTCCATGCAAGTAATTATCATTGAATCTACTTTAAAAAGGCCACTCTTCTTCTGGCATTATATCACACCAATACTATTCATAAAAATTTTAGTAGCTAATCTGTCAGTTGTGGGCCGGTCTATTTTTCTTCCTAGTCTCTTCTTTCAGTCTGTATTCTCCATCCCATTTGAAGTTTTCAGTGCGACCTAGTCACTGTTGGTGATCCTTCTGGTATCTGAAATGTCAGAGACATGACTTCCAGCACCATTGTAACACGGGAGCCATGCTACAACAAATGGGCAGGTGAGGGGGTAGATAGCCTTCTTAATGATGTAAAATCCAAGTAATAATTAAAGCGCTGTGTGGTAAAGGAGACAGACTTTAACCACATGAGACAAGGACTAGGGTGGAAAGTCTCTGAAGTTTTCCCTTTTAAACTGGGTTTTGACAAGGAAAGAACCAGTAGGTGGATTTCTAAGGAAGGGAATTCCAGGAGGTAGGTAGAGGAAGTGACATTTTTTTCACAAAATATGTAAATTTCCTTTCATCTGTAAATTGCAGCAATGATATCTACTGTGCCATTTTGTCGATGATTTTACTAATAGTAATCCTATGTAGGGTTTCTGAGACTGTAAACTTTATGGAAGCACATATCCTCTTTTTTTTTTTCCTTCAGAGTAATTTTTGGATTTGACCTTGCTAGGTCAATTGCCATCATTGTCCTTTATTGTGGATGAATGAATGAATTAATGAATGAACGAACCTCTCTCAACTCCATTCTGACTCATAGTGACTCTAGAGGACGGCATAGAACCACTTCCTACAGTTTCCAAAGCTTTATGGAGGTGAAAATCTTTATGGAGGAGATGTCATTTTCTCCCTCAGAGTGGCTGGTAGGTTCAGCATGTTGATCTTGAGATTAGCAGCCCAACGTATAACCCTTCTTTACTTTATGGGATGGAGTTTAAGTTTTCAATGCAATCCACAATGCAAGTTTTCAATGCAATCCATCTAGAACATTCTCTGTTTGATAGTAAGTACTTAAGAAAAGTTCATTGTATTGTTATTAAGAAAATAGATCATGCTGTCCTTTCTGAATGGTACCTTTAGTTATGAGTATTTTGCTCTAGATGTAAAGTCAAGTATATTTAACCTATACCCTGACAAATAAGTTTTCATAAATTTGGTTGATCATTTACTCTGTTTGAAACAGAAGACTGGTTCCTATGGAAGACTGAAGGAATATCTAGGATCTGAGTTACAAAAATATTTTGCACTTAATTTGTTACTTATTTCTGTTTTTTTATAACCTGTTCAAGAAACACACACAGACACACACACACACACTCAAACTTGTAAAACTCTACTTATGTTTTTCCTCTGTTTGACTATCCAGAAATTCAGTATACATGGCTTTTCTTGGGTGATGACCTTATACATCATTTAAATCACAGTTGGTATTTCTGAACATTTGAAATGCTCACGGCATGGAGGCTTTTACATTTCTGAAAGAAAGCCTGTCACAAACACTGAACTTTATAGAAAAGGAAGCAAGATGCTAATGGAAAATATAAATGTTATCCAAGAAAAGTTTTACGTTTGTGCAGGAAGAATATTTTAGGACCTAACAGCTACATGTGGCTACATTTCCTTTCTTCGTTGAGGTGTCCACTCCCAAGGAAATAATGACTGACATGTTAGAAATGTGAAATTAATTAACACTTTGTATGGTTCATTTGGCTCCTGCGGGGTTAGTAATGGCTTTATTTGTATATAACTGTGTCTGTTGCTTATTTTGGCAAGTTGGGACAAAATATCTGCTCTGAACAATGTCTGGTTTTCTGATGCTGCTGAGAATAACTACAAGGAGAAGAGGGAAAGAAGAATGAAGGAAAGGCTGTGACATATTATTGTGAGGCATTATGTTTTTATTTGAACTGATTATGTGCCAATCCAGGGACTTTATTAAAAACTGAGTGGATATTTTAAGACTAATGACCTCTTTTCTGAAACACAGTTAAAGAAAATGACTTACTTTAATTAAAATTTTTTAAAAACATGAAGAATGCACCTTTAATGATGTTTTTGTAGCTTGAATGCTAAAGAAAGTTTCCTTCAGTAATTACAGACTGATCTCAATAACATATGAAGAAAAGGACTAAAAAATTGCCTTCACTCTGTTATCTATATGCGGTTGTTCTTTTGTTTTCATCTAGCTCATATCTCTCTCTTTTGATAAAATCATGATGAAGGAAGGAGGTAGGCAGCAGTGAAAGGAGAATATCTCTTCTTTAAACTTAAGCTTTGCTTAATAAAACATCTGTCTATTGTAGCTATGGAATAAAAAAGGGGGGATAGGTAGTTGTAGAGATGATTGTAAAACACATTTTACCACTATTATAGCTTGGTGACTCTAACTTAAGATTCATATATTTCTGAGGTATAAGGATGACTTCTTTGATGATTTGTGTGTACAAATGTGTGTGTATGCATAAACAGGGGTACTATGTATATGCTTAAATATCTCAAAAGTGTATTACTTATAGGAATTTGCCATTTATTTTAAGTGGTATTGCTAACTGGATAACACTGGGCAGATTTTCAACACAAGACCATTTTAAAGTAGAAGACCAAGGATGTCATTTTAAGGACCAAAAGGTGTACCTGGTCCAAGACATGGTATTTTCAATTCTTTCATGTGCAAGAGCTGGAATCAATGACGGTGAGTTTGTATGCGTACAAATTTGGACAAATAATAAGGAAGACTGCGGAATAACTCTTGCCTTGAATTAGACTGTTGGCTATGAATTTTGAAATTAAGATGGAAGAACAAGTCAATCTGTCTTGGAAGACAGAATGCTTCTTAGCAGTGAAGTTAATGAGACTTCATCTCACATGACTTGGGCATGCTGTCAGGAAGAGCCAAACCCTGACAATGGACATTGTGCACGGTAAAGTAGAGGGGTAAGGAAAACACAGGGAGCCTTCAAGGAGGTGTCTTGTCACAATGGTTACAATCATGGGGTCAAATATAAAAACAATTGTGAGGATGGTGCACAGGACTGAGCAGTGTTACATTCTGTTGTACACTGACTTGCTATGAGTTGGAACTCACTGAGCCTGGCAACATAAGTACTCATTGAATTTTAAAAGCCCTAATTTGGAGAATAGTTGGGCAACAAGCAGGCTCAAGAAGTATCAGAATTTACTAATACTTGTTGTAAAACCTGAGGAGGAATCATGTGTCTTTGGAAGTCGAATAGATCATTAATATCACATGGTAGAACTAGTGTTGACTTATGTATTCAAATGTATTGATCATCTCTCTCAAGTGTCAGATAATGTGTTAAATTCCAATGTAAGCAAGTGTTGTTCCTTTGGTTTTCAGAGGCCTGTCATGATGCCATCTACCCACTATCTCTCAGTAGCAGCACAATCTCTCTTGTAGAGCTCTCTCTCTGCTCTTTTGGTCCCTATGGGAAAGCACTTCTGATGCCAACATCCCTTTATCCCACAGGCATAGGTATTTAATTGAGACTGAACCTATTAGAATACTTAGTAGAGTGATACATATATTGGTGTGATAAATTAATCAATTGAAAGGGATATTAATCTGTGATTGTTTTGGGAGAACATTATTTCCTTTGGAGTTAGTAAACTGACATCCTATAATCCAAAATATATCTCTTTGTAAATCAATAGTTTCATGCTTAGCCCAAATTAGAATTGGATTTCTATTTCTCAGTAAATACTCTTGAATAAGAAAACTGAAGAAGGCCTGAGCATCGGTGGCACAGTGGTTGTGTGAGGGTCTGTGGCCCACAGGGTTGGCTGCTCAAATCCAGCAGCAGCTCTCCAGGAACAAGGCTGGGCTTCCTACTCCCATCGGGCAGTGATACGAAGTAAAAAATAGAAAGCTGAAGATGCTGAGATGAATAGAATGAGGTTCTAATCCTTTAGTTTTCATATTGCAAGTGCTCATATCATTTCGCAAAATGTAAAGTGATTACATAGCATCTTTCAAACCACTGAATATCATAGGCTAGACATGTTGGTACATGACATTAACTATCACAGTCCATCCTTTGCCAACTGTACATATCACCTTGAGCCACACGTACTCTCCAGAGACAGGCAATTCTAAAGATACAGTTGTGCCTAGCATGACGCAAGTAACATGTGCACCATTCAGAAATATGCCAGATCTTTTACATCTTGCGTTTTATAATATTCAAAGCAAGACCAGACGACAAAGACTTCTATTCCCTTAAAGAATTACAGTCTTGTCAACCCACAGGGGCAGTTCTGTCCTGTCGCATGGGGTCACTATGATTTGGAAGTGACTTAATTGTGATAACCTTGGTTTGTTTGAGTTTATTTTATAATATGGAATGAGAAAATGAAATGAAGAAAACAAAACTATTCACACACATGCACAAACACACATACAAGGGGACACCCCTGCAAATGGGAAAAAGCTCCACTGGGCTGAGGTCTCATCAGACAATATTTTACCCCCAAGGTAAGCACTGGGTAACTCTCTTTGAGTTAGTGCATGTAGCATTATGGGAAGGTTCTCTCTGAATTTGTTTTTCATAAAAGCACTTTTACTCGAACCTTGTTTTTTGATGTTCAATCTAAGAGAACAGTGTGCAGCTGGGTTTTTTTATTTTAGCTAGATTGGGGAAAATGCCACTGAAACTATCGTGATGTTGAACACACCTCATGAGGATAGTGCTATTGGAAACACTCAAGTGTACAAAGGGTTTTCTGATTTCAAAACACAGAGAAATGTTGACTGATGACAAACCTCATTCTGGATGTCTGTCAACTTCCCAAAGGAAAAAAAATGTCAATTTATAGTGCATTTGGTGTTCATTCCACCAGCACAAACTGCTAATGAAGATTTCTATATAGAATTTTTCAAAAGATTTCATAGCTGAGTGGTAAAAAATGTCTGATTTGTTGCAAATAGGTGACACTATGCTATGATACAATATTTACTGCTATGACAATGCACCTGCTTGCACAGCCATTTCAGTGTGTCGGCTTTTGAAAAAAGACAACACACCTCTCTTGCACCATGCACCTTACTCACTTGACCCTGCTCCATGAAGCTTCAACTTCTTTTTGTTTCCATGAATGATGAGGATCATGAAAGGACAGTGACTTGGTGCTGCTATGAGTCAGCATTGATGCTAAGGCACTTAAGAACAATGGCAACAGGAAAAGAGATCTAGTTGTTCAAATGCTTGTGTCATTTACCCATATATCTTCCTTACTATACCTCCCATCAAATGTCAACCACTGCCATCAAACTCACATTGGTCCATTACTCACATTGGTCCTGATGGGTAGAATAGAGCTACTTCATAAAGTTTCCAATGTTTTTTTTAAAGAGCATTTTATTGGGGGCTCTCTTACAACTCAGTAACAAACCATACACCAATTGTATCAAGTATATTTGTAGATATGTTGGCGTCATTATTTTCCAAACATCTTCCTTCTGTTCGAGTCCTTGGTATCAGCTCCACTTTTCACCCTCCAGCCCTTGATCCCATGTTAATTTATTATTAATTTCATATCTTATACTAACTTCAGTCTCCTTTCTCCCATGATTTCTTCCCATGTCCTCTCCCCACCTTTCCCCTATCCTCTGTATCACTGCTCCTATTTCTGTTCCTGAGGGGTTTACCTGACCTGCATTCCATGTGTCTTGAGCTCTTGTCTGTATCTATGCATATACATGTTCCAGCCTAGCATGAAGTTAAAGACAGGTATTAGGTCAGGAAAAGAGCGGGTGGTGAAGCCTCAAGGAACCAGAGGAAGATTGTGTGTTTCATTGGGGCTAAAATTCACCCTGTTTGACTTAACCCTTTCCTGTGATCTTTCAATGATGGGATGTCCCATTGTCTATAGATTGGTTTTGGGTCGACTGAGCCCCGGTGGCAGATTGGTTTTGGGTCGACTGAGCCCCGGTGGCGTAGTGGTTGAGTGCAGGACTGTAGACCACTGACTTGGCAGTTCAAATCCAGCAGCAGCTCTTCAGGAGCAAGGCTGGGCCTCCTACACCAGAAGACAGTGATGCAAAAAAAAACAAAAAGCAAAACAACAGAAAAGATTGTTTTGGGGTCTCTGCTCTGACACTCCATGATAAACAATATGTTTTTTCTTTGCTTGTTTGTTTTGGGTCTTCTAATACCTATTACCTGCTCATGATCACACAGGCTGGCGCACTTCTCCCGTGTGGGTTTGTTGCTTTTCTGCTAGATGGCTGCTTGTTTAACTTCAAGCCATTAATATCCCTGATGCTATATCTTTTGATAGCTGGCCACCATCAACTTTCTTCACCACAATTGCTTGTGTACCCTTTTGTCTTAAGCATTCATGCTGAGAGGGTGAGTATCACAGAGTGCCAGATTGTCAGAACAAACTGTTCTTGCATTGAAGGAAGGCTTGAGCAGAAGCTCAGAGTTCTCAAGACTATAATCTTTAGAGGAGCAGACTGACACATTTTTCTCCCATAGAATAGCTGCTCAGTTCAAACCTTAGATTCTTTGGATAACAGCTAAGTGCTTACTGATTGCATATTTTGGGGAGTGTATTTTTATATAAAGTTTTAAGATGATGCTAGTACTGATAAGGGAAATGATTTACTGAATAGTATTATGTACACATTCAGAATTTTATAGTATGCTTTTTAATGAAATAAAAGACCATTTTCTTTACTCTTTAATGATGTCAGAAACCAATGCATGTTTGCTATGTCCTCCTGTAAGCACTTTAGTAGCATCCACTCTATGCCCACCAGGGAATATGTGGCTTTATTTAGTAAAGCTCCTGAAGCAATGCTGACCCTTTGTGACCTCTTTGAGAGATAGGAGCAGCAAATCCCTCTAGTATTATTATTAAGGAAGAATACTGGTAAACCAATGACACATACATTCTTTTCAAAGAAAAAATAGGCTTATAATTCCAAAATAGTTTTGGTTGTTTCTGAACTACAAAAAATGAAAATTAAGCTCTAAAGTGAAAATGACTCAAATCAGACAGTACTTTAAAATATTTAGGTCTTCTTTCTTGTAATTGATGTCTCCCAAGCATGATAAAAAATGCCAATTTAATCATTTGATATATAACAATAGCTTATATGTTTCAAATATATAATATAATTTATGCAGATATAATCAAGCCTGTTACTTTTGAATGCAGGCTGTGGGAAGGGAATAAATTATAAACCTTTATTAATTATGCTAACCACTAAATAGAGTAATTAAAAATAGTTTTACTGCCATCTAGTTCACAAATCATACCATTTAATACTTTAATAATACCAAGAAGAGTTGTAAAATCTACTCTTTTTATGTTGACCTATGACAATCAATTTCAGAAAATTTTCCACTTTTTTGTGCTCCTTGCTCTTAGATCCCCATTTCCCTACAACCAACCCTGTTATGCCTCTTTGTGATTATTCATCCACATCCTGTCTCTATAGATTAATAGATGTCTAGTATCTATATCTATGTATCCTAGATAGCATATGCAGAAAATCATACAGCACAAAACTAAGACACAAAGAACAACAAAACAGTGACAAGATACGATACAGAAAAACCTCAATATAAAACCCAGAAAATATAAAAACTGAAACAACTTTATTTTATTTTGTTTAAAATCATTTTATTGGGCTCTCATACAACTCTTTTCACAATCAATACATGCATCCATTGAGTCCAGCTCATATGCACATCTGCTGCCCTCATCATTTTCAAAATATTCCTTTTTCACTCAAGTACTCAGAATCAGCTCATTTTTTCTTTGCCTCACCCACCTTCCCTTCCTCTTGAACCCTTGATAATGAAAGATTATTACTACTTTTTCTTGTCTTACACTGACCAATGTCTCTCTTTACCCACTTTTCTGCTCTCTGTTCCCCTGAGAAGGGGGTATAGATAGATCATTGTGATTGGTTCCCTCTTCCTCACCTACCTTCTTCTTGTGCTCCAGCTATCACTACTGTCAATATTGATTCTGAGGTACTTATCTGTCTGGATTTCCTGTGTTCCTTGCTTTAATCTGTACATGCTCTGGTCTAGGAGGACTGGTAAGGTAGAATTGGAGTCATGATAGTGGTGGTGGGGGGAGAAGAATTAAAGAACGAGGGGAAGATTGTATGTTGCATAGGTGCTATACTACACCCTGACTGGTTCATCTCTTCCTTGTGTAATTGATGTCTCCCAAGCATGATAAGAAATGTCATTATAATCATTTGTTATAGCTTATATGTTTTAAATATATAATATAATTTATGTGGATATAATAAAAGCTATCACTTTTGAATGCAAGTTATGTGCAGGCCTTGTGACCCTTCTGTAAGAGAATGTCCAATTGTCTACAGATGGGCTATGGGTCTCCAGTCTGCCCTTTCCTTCATTCACAGAGGCATGGTTTTTAGTTCTGAGTCTTTGATGCCTAATACCTGATCCCATTGTCATCTCCCAATCACATGATTTGATCTCCCATTTAACCCATTTTAAAGCTGTTCCAATTAAAGAAAAAAATAGGGATGGGGAAAAGTGCACCTTGGACTTCTTCCATCAATATCATTGGTTCTTAAACATAGGTTGCCTCTTGAAATGGTACACTGCTGAGTATTTCTTTTTTTGTATAGTGACTCTGAGTATTCTGTGCAACTTTTTTTTTGTGTGTGTGGGCATCACTGCCTCTGGTGGTCGTGGGCGCTACCCAGCCGCCGCTGGATTTGAACCGCCAAGCCCGCGGGCTGCAGTTCCGCACTCAACCACTTACGCCACCGGGGCTCAGCCTCTTTGCAACTTTTTAATGCTTCCTGCATTGTTCAATATTTAGATAGATCTTCTAATATTTCAACTTGAGGCTTGAATTTTTTCTTGTGTTCTTTCAGTTGAGGGTGTGCTGAGCATGTTCTTCCTTTTTGGTATTCTAAGTCCTGGTATTTGCACATTTAATTATGACATTTGATTTTGTCTTCTCAAACTGTCCTTGAAAATTTTCCATTAATTTCTTTGATTTCATCATTCTTCAATTTGCTTTAGCTACTCTGAGTAACAACAAATTTCAAGAGTCCCTTCTGACATCCCCTTTGATGCTTTCTTTCTTTCTTATTTGTTAACGACCTTTTCCTTTCTTAATATAGAATGTTCTTGTTGTCATTCCATGACTCATCTGGTCTTTGACAAATTCTCAAAATGCAGGTGGGATATATTCATAGTTACATCTTTTCGCTCATGGACTTGTTTTAATTTTCTTCAGCTTCAACATGAACCTACATATGAGCAACTGATGGCCTGTTCTACTGTCAACGCCTAGTCTGTTTTCAGTTGCTGATACTGAATTTCTCCATCTTCTCCTTCCACACATGAAGTCAATCTTTTCTCTATATTTCATCTAGAGAATTCCATCTGTATAGTCACCTTTTGTGTAATTGAATAAAGGCATTGAAGATCAGATATTCTCACAACTTGCTTCCAACTTTTGCATTCCAAACATCACTAATGGTTGATAATATATCTTGGGTGAATGTTTCTTTATCAATTTCAGACTGAAGACATTAATAAAAATCTTCAATATCTTTATCGCTTACTATGGTGGTTGTACACAGATTTGAGTAATCATTATCTTGAGTGGATTTTCTTGTATGTGGATAGATATTATCACACACAGCACTGTATTCAAGATAGATTTTTAAATGCCTTTTGAGATCAATGGATGTGAAATCATTTCTCTTCAATCTATCATTCCAAGCAAAGTAAAAGTATTAAAGCTGGCTAGTACCAGTACATTTGATTCACTGACACCTAAAATATTTATCTTTCTGAATTACATTTCACTTTTGACAACGTCCAATGCTCCTAGGTTCACACTTCTTATATTCCAAATTTTAATTATTGGTAAATATTTGGAGTGGTGTCTTCTGATTCTGAGAAATGTCCCATCAACAAATGAAGGCCTAGAAGTCATTACTCAGAAAGCTTTACTCTCATAATATTGCAGTCAATTGACCTTTGAGAAGATAGCTTTTTTCATTCATAGTGTTAATTTCTTCCAACCCGATGGACTCATCATTGACATTTATCAGGTTGGAAGTCTCCAAAATACAACTCGGGTAAAATTCCTTCCTCAAAGTGGAGTCAAACTTACCATGAATGATGCAGAGCTCTTAGGACCTTCCCCTGCTGTAACGGCATTAGTCAAAATAAGAATAAGCAGCTGAAACATCCATTTATAATTGGAACATATTGTGTATATTATGTGAATTTAGGAAATTGCACTTAAAAACGTAATTGGAACATATTGTGTATATTATGTGAATTTAGGAAATTGCACTTAAAAACAATGAAGTGTGACATCCTAGGCTTTAGGGAACACGTGATGGAGAAGTACAAATTAGTTTGGTGGAATCATATAGTTTATTACTCCAGGAATAACAATGTAAACAGTAATTGTGTCAAATTCATCATCCAGAAGAATATTTCCGTCTTTTCCCCATGGAGGTTTTGTACTCCTGGAGATGTGAATCACAGCCCAGTTCTTAACCAGTGCACCACCATGGCTCTTTAAGTGAAGAATATTTCAAGAACCATCTTGAACTACAATTTTGTCTTTGATCTACAAGCCTAAACCAGTCAACATAACTAGTATTATTTAAAATTGCCCAGCATCATGAAAACCAGTGATGGAAAACATTGAAGAATTCACAAGTTTTTTTCATCATCTAATTTTGTTTGTTTATTTGTTTTTGGGCCTCACTGCCTTCTGGTGGTTGTGGGAGCAGCCACTTCATCATCTAATTGAATAAGCATGTGATTAAGGTGGATAGAAAAATACTTAAGTTTGGAATGCAAAAGTTGGGATAAAGAGGAAATTTTTTTTGGAGGGGGGCATCCCTGCCCTCTGGTGGTGGGAGTAGGAGGCCCAGCCTTGCTGCTGGATTTGAACCTCCAAGCCAGTGGGCTGCAGTCCCGCGCACAACCACTACGCCACCAGGGATCAGCCGAAAGAGGAAATTTTATAGTTGGAAAATATGACTTTGGTGATGGAAGTGAAAGTAGAGACCACACAGTGGATTTTTGCAAGACCAATTGCTTCTTCAATGCAATTGTCACATTCTAATAAGTTAAATAATAACCACACAGATGGAATGCACAAGAATTAAGTTGACTAAATCTATGGGAAGATAAAAGGTGGAGAAGTTCAATACCATCGAGCAAATCAAGGTCAAATACTGAATGTGGAATAAATCATTAATTGCTCTGTGCAAGGTCAGGTTGAAGTTGAAGAAAATTAAAACAAATCTACAAAGGCCTTGAGTAACTCCCACGTGAATTTCGAGAATATCTTAAGAACAGATTTGAGGCAATGAACCCTAATAACAAAAAATCAGATGAGTTGTGACATCAAGACATTATACAGAAAGAAAGCAAAAGATCCCCTGTAAAAAGGGAAAAATAGATGTTAGGATACATGCTGAATCTTAACTGTTTAACATATATGACTTAACAGAAATAGAAAAAATGAAGAAAAGGAATTGAGAAGAAAATCTCTAAGGGAAGCTCTAGAAGATAAACTAAAGCATTACACTGCAATGTTCAATGACATGGGATTAGAAAATAAAAACTGAAAACACATTGAGTCTATCACAACTGAAATAGCTACAGGAAAAAGGCAAGTCTTGAGTTTCAACATTACAGAATTCTATGTGTAAATATCAAATAATACAGAAATATCCCCCCAAAAAAGTGAAATAAATACACAGAGTAATTGAGTCACAAAGATTTGGCTGACAGTCAATAATTTTCTAAGGTAGTATATACTCAAAATGACCTTGAAATTAGAAGTCCACTGGAGGGAGTAGCAGAAAATATGGCTACGTGAAAGAACTAAATAACAATCAAAATGAGTCAATCTTCTGTAGCAGCACTAGAAGTGATTGATGGTCTATGCTAAGAAGCTTGAAAGACAACAATCTGGCCAATTAATAGGAAAAAATTCCATTTTGAACCCATATCAAAGAAAGGACCAATCAAATATAGAAATTATCAAAATAAAATTATTAATATCACATGTAAGTAACATTTTTCCAAAGAGCATTCAAAATATTTGCAACAAATAGATAGTGAGATGCCCCAAAATTCAAGCTGGATCTAGAGGAGGACATGAAACAAGGGACATCATTCTTACTGCTACATGGCTCTTCGGTGAAAGCAAAGAATACTAGAAAGATGCTTGCCTGTGTTTCATTGAGTTTCAAAGTATTCAGCTATGTGAATTTTCAGAAGTTATGGATAACATGCTGAACACGTTCAGAACATTAAATTGTGCTCATGTAGAGCCTGTACATGAACTAAGAGGCAGTTATTCAAACAGAAGACAGGAATACTGCATGCTTTTAGATCATGTGCATCAGAGTTGTATCCTTTCACCATACTTTTCCATCTGTGTGCTCAACAAGTAATACAAGATGCTGAAGAACATAAAGGAGAACAAAACGTCAGGAATGAAGGAAATTTTATTAGCCAGCTATTGTCTGCAGATGACATGATCTTGCTTGCTGAAGGTAAAAAAAGATGAAGTGTTCGCTAGTAAAACAACAGAACCAAAACAAAAAAAAACCACTAAAGACCTCCCATATGAATTTCAACTCCATGTAAAGAAAACCAAGTTCCTCAACTTGACCAGTAGGCAACATCATGATAAATGGAGAAAAGTTTGACATTGTGAAAGATTTTCTTGATTCGCATGCATAAACAATGACAATGGAAGCAGCAGTCAAGAAGTCAAGCAGCATATAGTGTTGTCCTAATCTTCTGCATGAGTCCTCTTTATAGTGTTGAAGAACAATGATGGCATTTTGAGGACTAGGATATGCCTTATCCCAGTGAAGGTATTTTTATTCATCTCATATTCATATCCATAAAAATGGATAATGTGTCAATGTGGCCACAAAGAATGGATGTGTTTTAATATGGTGTTAATATGGTGTATTTAATATGGCAAAGAATATTGAAAGTGCCAAGGACTGCCAAACAAATCTGCTTCAACAGTGTATATTCAGAATGTTCCTTGGATGTATATTCAGTGTATATTCAGGATGTTCCTTGATGAGACTTTGTCTCGTGTGTAGTTTTGTTGCATATATATTTGGACCACGTCAGAAGAGAGCAGTCCCTGGCAAAAAACAACTATATTATGCTTGGTGGAGTAGGAAGCCAGCAAAAAAGAAAAAAAAATCAACAATGAGATGGATTGACACAGTGGTTGTCATGATGGTCTCCACTACACCAACTGTTAGAATGGTACAGGAGCAGCCAGCACTCTGTTCTGTTGTACAGAGAAACTAAGAGTCATAAGCTACTCAATGGCACTTAACAACAACAGCAGCGCTGAAGAGCTTCAATACTCAGACTTTCTCTGAAGATGAGAACTTCAAAAGCACAAAACCCAGGAAGGAGACAAAAACACAAACACTAGATGGACATCTAGTGACATCTGCAATTGCAACAAACATGAAACCCTAGGCACATTGACCTAAGTCCTCACACTGGAAGTTCAGGTACCTCAGTTCCAATTGGGTACCAGTTGGCCTGCCATCTGCTCAGTCAGTGGTTCCAAACCAGAAGCAGATGTGCTGGAGAAAGTCTGGGTGTTCTATTCCTGTAAATAGTTACAATCTTGGAAACCCACAGGAGCATGAGGAGCATTGAGGAGCATATGGAGCATGAGGAGCATTGAGGAGCATATGAGGGAGCATTGAGTTGATGTCAGTAAGAATGCAATATAATCTGACTTCATCCAAACATTTTGAAGCATATTAAAAGCAGGGAAGAGCACAGAAGCAAACTAGACACCAAAAAATAGGACCAGAAAGTGCATAGATGTTGGGATCATCAAAGAGAAAGATCTAAAATAATGATGATTTAATATGCTTACTTGATTATTATTGACTATACCAAGGCATTCAACTATGAGAACAATAACAAACTATGTTTAACTTTGGGAGGAAGGGGAATTCCAGAACACTTCATTGTGTTCTTGTGAAACTTGTGCGTGAATCACGAGACATTAGTGTGAAAGGTACAAGGGACTACTTCAGGGATTAAAATCAGGAAGCATTCATCAGGCTTGTGTCCTATCCTCATGCTTATTTAATCTGTGTGCTGTGCAAACCATCAGAGAGTTGGAGTATGTGAAGAAGAATGTGTCATCAGGATTGATGGTATGCTTAGTAACAACCTGTGCTTGTTTGCCAAATCTGAGGAGGACTTGAAGCACTTGCTGGTTAAGATCAAAGATTGCATCCTTCCATATGGATTGCAATTCAATGGAAAGAAAATCAAAACCATCTCCATTTGACCAATAGGCAACATGATAAATGGAGAAAATTTTGAATTTGTCAAGGATCGTTTTGCTTAGATCACAATCAGGGCATGGAAGCAGCACTCAAGGGACCAAAAATTGATTTGCTTTAGATAAATGTGTTGCACATGATCTCTCTAGGATATTAAAAAGCAAGGATGTTACTTTGCAGTCTACTGTGTGCCTGATTCAAGCCGTGGAATGATCAATCACCTTATATGCATGTGAAGCTTCAAGTATCCATGAAGTAAGGTCATTAAGCTCAAGAATATGAAGTTTCCAATAGTCTTTTAAGCAACATTGAAGCTAATAATGATGATTTATTATAACAGGGATGTCTTGAGTTTACTAATATGATTCTGCATCCAAGATCTCAACAGACATTGGCTTCCATGTGGATTTTCTGTGTCGGTTAAATTCAAGGCTCCTTAAGAGAAAGAACGCTACTAGAACTTGGTTGATATATACATATTTATATATAGATATGATTTATATATTTATATTATATTTATTGTATAGTATATTATACATTATATTTATTATATATTTATATGTGTGTGTGTGATGAGCTGGAAGAATTTAGTATTACTGCACAGTAAGAAAATTTTCAAAGACAAGATGGTGAAGCCATTCCAAAACATAGGGTAACAACCAAAAGATCAAAACTGGTACCAAATGATCAATAAAATGAGTAAAAGAGCAAAGTGCTATTGATTACAAAGTGTAATAAATATCCATGTCAATATAATAAAATTAATGACCTAATAAAAATCAAATGAGAGAGAAGGAAAATATTCTTTCTGGAAAGAGTCTGAATAATTTAACAGATATTCTACCCTTAGGAAGATGAAGCATAATTTTAGACCCCTTAAGTGTGGGTGACATTTAATATACTTCTTTCAAAGAATATAGTATCACAGTGTGGAGAGGAAAAGGAAAAAGTATTTTACAGAGTAGATACCTGACAAACCGTACCTCATGCTAGGTAATCAGGATTTATATCAACAGTGATATATCATATTGATGTGATAGTATTAAATGTTATATTATTATCTAATTTTCTGCCCTATAATAGATATTTTCAGTGATGAAAAAATTAAATAAATTCAAATTGAAAGGCATTCTCCAAAGTATTTGACTCCTCAAAACTATCATGTTCATGAGAAATAAATCTCAAAAAATTGCACAACTAAGAAGAGTCGAAGTAAACTACCAAATGCAATATGGTATTCAAATAATGACCCCTGAGAAGAATAAAAAGGCATTACAGGAAGACTAAGAATGTCCGAGTGAAGCTTTGACTTCAGTCAATGATGATATATTTATATTGGTTCATTAATTGTGTCAATTATATTCTACTATAAGATGTTACTATTCAGGTGTAGTACACCAGACTCCTCTGTGCTACCTTCTCTGTAATTCCCTAACTTTTGTCAAATAAAATTTTTTACTTAAAAGCACTCTAAGAATGTCCACTTTCAATAAACGACATTTGAAAATTGTTCTAGCTTGCCTTGACTAAAACGACATTCAGAACAAGTCATAATGGGTCATTTCTGATGACTCACTGATTACTAGACTAGGAAGAAATTTCAACCAATTATCTAGAGTAATTTCTGTTTCCAGTTCCTCAAGCCTTTGAGAGATACTTGATTATTATCATGGAATAACTCATCCAGGAGATAATGACCCATCAAGGGCTAATGTCTTTAAGTATGAGTTAACAGGGAACTACATTTAGCAAATCCATTCTCTAGAGTCAAATTTATGTTTCCATTATCATTGAATTTAGTCATTTGTATGCTTGTATGAGGTTCCCTTAATTACTTAAAGTGACCTCTATCTTAAAAAAAGAAAGAATGACTGAATAGAAATTGTGCATAACTTTTCCAAAACTTGCTTTGAACTTTCCCATTTATAGCAGGATTAAACAAGTACTTTAATATGCAGAATATATTATGTCTTTGTAATGAACTATAAAATATCGAATTCAAACTAATTAATATAGGCCCTTGTCTTTCAACTTACATGAAACACTGATAAATTCCTAGAAGACTACCACTTGAAATATAAAAATAAACTATAGACTTTCTAGAAGAAAATAAGAAATAACAGTAAATTATAAATAAGAGAGTTTGTTGTAACTAAAGGGCAATGAGAAAAGTAGTGATAAATTTCACTACCGAAAATTGTCAGATTCACAAAAATCAAAACATTATCATTAAGCGAAAATAAAAATAAAGTTTGGAACAAATGATTTAAATCCATAAGAAATAGAGCTGACTTCCTGAACATGTAAAATGATGCCTGAAATGGCTGAGGGGAAAAAAGAGCTTACTGAAAATGAGCAAAGGTCATGATCAAATAGTTCAGGGGAAAGCAATGCATATAGTTTTAAAATGTTTTTAAATATGGTAATTTTGTGACAACTGAAATGCCAACTCACATTACTGTGAAAACCATATTCTTAATTTAAAAGACTTTCAAAAATAAAATATATTTGAAAATACAATATATTGACAAAGAAGGAAAACATATTTTCATACATTGTGCTTTCCCACCATGCAATTAAGTAGAGTTTTAGATGTAGGTACCCTTTTGCATAGAAATTTCATCTATAACAATTTGAAACAGTATTCACATTCAAATGCACAATACGTGTGCATTCAAAAATTATATTAGAAGATATTTATTGCTCATAACCATAAAAATTTAAATAAACATATCCATAATTATGAAATTGATTGAATAAACATAATGAGATCTCTGTGCAATGATATATGATAGTTTTTAAGATACAATATTAAATAAAATATGGGTATGTGGGTAGTAAGCTACAATTTTGCAAAAGTAAAAGAATATGTGTGTTATTCTGGGTAGACAAGAGGAAAAAAATCAGAGAGACACACATGTGTATAAAAAAGAGTTTTACCTAAAGATAAACAAAAGGCCATCTAGCTGAGAAGTGTCCACGCCTACACAGAAGGAGCACACTAGCCAGTGTGGCCATGAAGTGTTGAAAGAATTAGGTCTCAGGCATCAAACAGAAAAAACCATGTCACTGTGTGCATACCTTTCTGAGGCGTCCACTGAGGATATGTGGGAGCATGAGCAAAAGTGATGAAGAAAGCCAATGGTGCCAGCTATCAAAAGATATAGCATCTGGGGTCTTAAAGACTTGAGCATAAACATGCAGCCATCTAGCTCAGGAGCAACAAAGCCTACCATAAAAGAAGCACACCAGCCTGTGCAACCATGAGGTGTTGAAAGAATCAGGTACTAGGCATCAAAGAACAAAAATCAAAATCAATATGTGCCCACCCTGCCCATATGATTGCTGAAAACAAATGGGTACAGAGGCAAACAGAGTGGAGGAAACGGATGGGACTCAGCTACCAAATGATAAAGTATCTGGAGTCTTAAAGACTTGAAGATAAACGAGTGACCGTTTAGCACAGAAGCAACAAAGACCACATGGAAGAAGCACACTAGCCTGTGTGATCAAGAGGTGTAAAAGGGGGCAGGTATCAAGCATCAAAGAACAAGAATCAAATCATTATGAATGAGGAGGAGAGCAGGGTGGGGACTCAAGGCCCATTTGTGGGCATTTGGTCACCCCCTTACAGGGGAGTCGCGGGGAAGAGACAGGCCAGTGATGGTGCAGTGAGGCAGTGGTGAAGCATAAAGCTTTCCTCTAGTTCTTGATGGCTTCCTTCCCCCAGCTATCATGGTCCCAAGTCTACCTTACAAATCCAGGTGGACTGGAGAAGACATACTGGTAGAGAGAGGAACTGGAGATATGGAGAACTCAGGACAGATGAGCCCCTCAAGGCCAGAGGTGAGATTGGAGTTACCGGAAGGGTGGAGAGAAGGTGGGGTAGAGAGATGGAACCAACTATAAAGATCACACATAACCTACTATCTGGAGGACAGATATCAGAGGAGTGGGTGGGGGGCGGTGTCAGGCAGTGTAAGATGTGACAGAACAATATTTTATAAAGTACTGAGGGTTGGTGGGGGAGTGGGGAGCAGGGACAGAGGGGAAAGAATGGGAAGCAGATATCAAGGGCTCAAGTGGAAAAGCAGATATTTGGAGAGGGCAGATATTTGATAAGGGCAGCAAACATGTGAAGGTACTTGGCACAGTATATGTATTTATGTATTGTGAAAAATGATGTATGAGCCCCCAACGAAATGACTTTTAATAAAAACTTGTGTGTAACCTGAGTTTTTCAGCACATTTTTAATGCAGTTTTTGTGGTAAAATTAGGTGCCTTGACTGATAATCAACTCAGTCGGGCTAGACTGCATTATCTCTTAATGTAAAATATTAACCAAACAATATTTTAAAGATTTCAAATTAGCATGCCACCTTCATCAGCTATAAACTTGGCTATACTTTATATATATTTACTGTATGTTTATGTCCAATAGGTTTTAGGGCTGCAATCACTGACTGCTTTGAAAGGATTTCAGAATGAATAATTTTATATTAAAGCATCAGTTAATATAAGATGAATTATGCTTCAGCAGTAAATATTTCTATACTTTTATAAGCTTGAAACAAAAAAGGCTTGTGTCTTGCTCACATTACCTGAATTATAATGGTGTCTGTTTTAGGTCAGATGTCGGCTTTGCTTTACAGTGTAAACTTTAAATCATCCTCACTGAGTGACAACTCTACTAGCAGCTCCGTCCATCCATCCATCAGGAGAGACCCTGATTCAGGATAGGTAGGGAACATGGCAAATTATACACTTATTCCAAAATGCTTCTAGATGAGATATTTGCAGATTGCTTCCACTCCCTTCCTTGGTTGACCTAAATTGCATTGCCATATCTAACTTCAAAAAAAAAATAGAGAAGAATATCCTAATATTTTCTGGGGAAGTGGAGAACCCAGAATCAAAATATTGGTCCATAAGCCCTTAAATTTAAAAGATAGCAGCACCTTTAATCCTGCCTATTACTCACTCTTTAGAATCAGGTTTCATAAGTTATTAATTGTTCGATGATTTTCATCTCTCCCTTCCTTCTGATTTTAACTCAATTTTAAGCACAAAAAAATGTCCTTTCTGAAGTACACTAAATTAGCTGCTTCACTTAAAAAAATTTTTGACAATACATTTATCTATTGTGTCAAGCACATTTGTACCTAGTTGCTGTCATTATTTTCTAGACCAGCGGTTCTCAACCTGTGGGTCACAACTCCTTTGGGGATCAAACATCTCTTCCACAAGGGTCACCAAATTCATAACAGTAGCAAAATTACAGCTATGAAATAGCAATTAAGATAATTCCATGGTTGGGAAGTCACCACAACATGAGAAACCATATTAAAGGGTCACAGCATTAAGAAGGTTAAGAACCCCCATTTTAGAAATTTACTAGGGCTGAGCCCCGGTGGCATAGTGGTTGAGTGCAGAACTGCAGCCCACTGGCTTGGCGGTTCAAATCCAGCAGCAACTCTCCAGGAGCAAGGCTGGGCCTCCCACTCACACCAGAGAGCAGTGATGCCACACAAAAAAAGAAATTTGCTTTCTATTGAGCCCATGCTGTCAGTTCTTCTTCCCCCTCCCATCCATCCCCACCCCACCCTCGTGGCCCTGGATAGATTATAAATTACCAATATTTTCATATCTTGCATCTACCACTGTCTCTCTTCCCCCACTGTTTTTGCTGTTCATCTCTCTGGGGTAGGAAGTGGTGCAGTTATCTGTAGATCATCGTGATCATCAATTCTCCCTTTCTCACTTCCTCCGCCCCACCTTCCCCCTGCCGTCCTGGTATTGCTGCTCCCATTCCTTTTTCTGGATTCCGTGTGTCATGAGTTCTTATGTCTTATCTGTCCTTATGTACATGCTCCAATCTAGCGCTGAGTGAAAGGTAGTACTAGGGTCATGATGGTGGGGGGTGAGGAAGTACCAAGGAACCAAAGGTATATTTTGTGTTTCATCGGCGCTCGCTGATGGATTCAGCACTTTCCTGTGACCCCTCTGTGAGGAGATGTTCCATTGTCTACAGATGGGCTTAGGATCTCTGCTCTGACCCCTTCTTGTTCTCAACAATATGGTCTGTTTGTTTGTTTCTCCTGTGGGAAAGCCTCTGGCTTGCAATTTCTGGACTTGTAGTCAGCAGACCAACAGGTAACCACTAATCCACAAGGGCTCCATAAAAATGTAGTCGATGCTCCCTGTGGTTACTATCTGAGCTTCTGTCATTTCTAAACCACTATGCCACCTCTAATACCTGGCAGAGGCTGTTACTAAGAACATTCAGTCTCTTTAAAAATTACATACTTCAATAGATTTTATTAGAAATATTCTGGTCCCAGGATATGCTTGACTCCACAGGTTTCGGTCAAGGTTTTTTGATCCCACGTGTTTATCTCAGGTTGGGTCATCATGAATCCTGGTCCCTTTTTCTCACATGTTAGATTCTGTTTGATTTTCTCTCTCTCTCTCTCTCTCTCTCTCTCTCTCTCTCTCTCTCTCTCTCTCTCTTACTTTACTTCATCCACTTCATACTTTCATTCATTCATGGTTGTTGTTTTACTAAGGTCACTGTGTTAGTCTGGGTAGACTAGAGGAACAAATTAAAGGACACACATATAGATATAAGGAAAGGGTTTATATATAAGAGAAATAGGACATTAGGAAAGCATCCCAATCCATTCCAGTACAAAGTCATAAGTCTGATATTAACCCATATGCCCGAAATCAGTCTACAAAGTCTCCTTCCCACTTACGAAGTCACAGGTCAGTGGTGCAGAATTCTGGCGCTGGCAGGAGTCTCCCCATGGCTCCTCGCTTCCAGGGCTCAGGGTCCATCAACAGCATGCCGCTCCAGCTTCAGAGGTCTGGCTCCATCAGGGCAAAGCCATGTGGTCTCTCCGCTGGCTACTACAGCCTCCCGGACGCTGCCATCCTGTGTTGTCCATGATTAGTCGTCTCTCAGAGTAACTCCCAGCAACTGGGGAAGATAGCTTCTCATCTTCACGAGGGAAATACCGCAAAATTTCCCAGACATCTCAGGAGAAAGCCTTGTCCACATAGAAGCCTCATTGGCTACTCAATGGCTATCTCCAGATTAACAGGCTAGACTCCACCCCTACATTTCAGTCATAAAATTGACATAAGCACATGACTGCCACAGTTATAGTTAAGCTTACCTAGAATTGCTTCCTACATACAAAGTGCTTTCCTTTAGAACAGTTGGAGTGAGCCTTACATCAAAAACTTGCTCCTAAATTATTTTATGTGTTGTTCCTTGGATGATGATTTCTTCATCTGAATGACAAAATATTGAGTGATGGGATTGGTTGAATGCGTCAAAGATGAAAAAAGCAGAACAAAAATATGGTCTGTCTTTAGCCTGTTTATTCTGAGGAAGACAGTCTTCAAAATGAAAAGCTCTTTTGCCATGCAATTTGAGACTTACATCCCACTGGATATGAATGTTTTATCTTGGTTCAGGATGGCCTACTCTTGCGGTTTATGTTTATTCTCCCAGGATTGCCTTATGTTGTTGTAAGAGAGCAGATTTCAACTTGTTCCGTATACTTGGTTCTTAAAAAATCAGCTCTTGTAAAATGACTAATCAAACTCTACAATACTTGACTCCGTTCAACATCAACTTTGAAACCCTCTGTTCTGTTGACAGCCAATTCACTTTTCTAAGTGGTCTCTTCTAACTCCTTTGAGTCTATCGCTGTTCTCTTTGTATACTTTGCCCTCTTCATAGGCTTTAAATATGAGAGGGGCTTCAAAAATCTCATGAAAAATATGGAATTCAATGGAAAATTTCCACACAATTGTGTAGCCCCTTGTATTGGTGCTTGGAGGATTCCTGGTTTCATCACCACTTCCCAGGTCACATAATTAGCCAATCAGTTTCAACTGTAAACACTATTTCAAAATGTGTCTCCTACACAAATATCTCCTTCAATGTATAGTCTCAAGACCTACCTCTCTTCTAGAATATTCCATTAGTTTATCATAAAAACAACGTGAGCTCAGCATGGCCATACCTCAATTCAATGTGTTGTCCTTAGACTGAATACTTACCCCCTTTTATTTTAACTCAGTTGGTGGCTTCCAAGTCTGCAAATGGTTGATATTACTAAATGCCCTCAAGTGAATTCTGACCCATAGCGTTCCTTTAAAAAATTTTTTTCTTTCCCTAACCCTAACCCCCATAGCACTCCTATGTACAACAAAAGTAAGCAGCACTCATACCTCAGTCATCTTTACAAGTGTTCTTCTGTCTGAGCACATCACTGAAACTACTGTGCCAATCCATCTTGCTGAATCTTCCTTTCTACTGTTCCTCTACTTTACCAGGACCAAAAAGAACTAGTCAATATTCTACTAATCCATGAGGTAGCATAAGAGCAAGAAGCAATGTTACTGAAGGAAAAAGTTAAAGCTACACTGAGAGCATTAACCAAAAACAAGGCTCCAGGATTTGATGGAATAGCAACTGGAAGCTTTCAACAAAGTGAAGAAGTACTGTAAGCTTTTAATCTGTACTGAGAAATTTGGAAGACAGCTGGTTGGCCAACTGACTGGAAGAAATCTACATTTCTACTCAATCAAAAGAAATGTAATCCAACAGAATGTGCAAATAATAGATTTCAGTATCATTAATAACACATGTAAGTAATTTTTACTAAAGATCATCCAACAATGGTTACAGTAATACATTGACAGGGAGTTACCAGAGTTTTGGGTGAGATTAAGAGTATATGCAACAAAGGAGATTACATTGCTCTCAGATGGATATTGACTGAAAGCAAAGTATAACAAAAAATAGGTTTATTTGTGTTTTATTGTCTATGCAAAAGCATTCAACTCTGTGGATTAAAAATTATAGATAGCCTTGAGATAAAGTGGGAATTCCAGAACATGTCATTATGTGAAGAATTTGTACATGAATCAAGTTCTGTTCTGTGCGAACAGAACTGCATGGTTTAAAATCAAGAAAGGTGCGCTTCAGAAACATACCCTCTCACCATTTTTATTTAATATGTATGTTGAGAAAAGTCATCAAAGAAACTGAATTATATGAAGAAGGATATAGCATTGGGATTGTGGGAGGCTTATTAATGTGTGACATGCAGATAACACAGTCTAGTTTGCTAAGGGTGAGACAGCCTTGATGCATTTCCTGATAAAGATCAATATAAAGACCAAAATCCTCCCAACAGAGCCAATAAGTCACATTAAGGAGAAAAAATGAAGTTATGGAGGATTTTATCTTTCTTGAATTCACAATTGTTGTTAGTCTGGGTGGATTAGAGAAGCAAATTCCTGGACACTCACAACTCAAATGGGTACAGGAAAGAGCTTTATATATAAGAGCAGTTAAATATTGAGATGATATCTGAGCCTATGTATGGCCGGCACCAATCTATAAAGTCCTCTTCAGACTCGCAAAACACATGCATTGATGTAATTCAGCAATATCTCAGGCCAGTGGGGAGAGAAGTCTTGCGGACCCAGTGGTGGTATAAACATCTCAGCATTGGCAGGAGTTTCCATGTGGCTTCTTCAGCTCCAGAAGTCTGACTCCATTCAGCATCTATCCATGTATCTTCTTCCAAGGGATATTTCCCAGCACGTGAGCATAGAGGGTGTGCATGCCGCTGGCCTCTAAGAAGGAAATACGGGAGTACCCAGAATTATCAGGGGGGAAAGCCATGTCTATACAGAGGCCTCATTGGCTATATCCTGATTGATAGACTAGACTCCACCCCTAAATTCTTATTCCTCAAATTGACGCCAGATTATGTGACTAACACAACTGCTGCCTATGGAAGCAGCGGTCCAGAAATTAAACAACATATTGCACTGGGCAAATCTGATGCACAATACCTCTGCACATAGTCTCACCACCCTTGCTTCTAAGGAGCATTCTAAATGTACCTCTTCCAAGACAAATTTGTTTGATATTTTTCTTTCTTTCTTTCTTTTCTTTTTTTTTTTTTTGCAGTCCAGGGTACTTTAAATATCTTTCTCATCACCATAATGCAAATACAACTATTCTTCCTTTGTCTTCTTTATTCAATGTCCAACTTTCAATGTCCACATAGTTATATGGATATTATTCTTTCCTCTTTTCTTTCTCATGCCTGTAGTCCATCTAATACCAACTACCTTAGACATGATCTTATAAAGATTCCAAAAGTTGCTACTAATCTTCTATCCCTACTTCCACATCCCCAGTGCCCTGTATCCCAGAATGTCAGACCTTGTATTACTGTATCAATTTCTTAACCACAGTCCTGCCTCCATTCTTATTTTCTTCTTTGTCTCTGTGCTACAGTCAGTGTGGTCTGGAGTGCAGAGGGAATTATATTTCAGTGAGAATCTGCAACCTACTTTCTAAATCCCAATTTCATTAGGATGAGCTATCAGGCACTTTCCTCTATGTCTCACCTCATCCTTGAACACACACTGATCTAGTACTTCACATTTCACAAACAATGGATTGTCTGTGCTTTCCTCAGAGATGGTACTAGCTCTCAGACATCTGCTCTCTCTGTCTTTTCGAGGAATGGCACATCCCAAGCCCACTTATCACCTTGCCTCTGTATGTGTTGCCCAAATATCTTCAGACATCTGTCTGTCTGAATTAGCCCCAATGCTTTGTCACTATTTATATTGTCCTTGTAGAGAATACAGAGTGTTAGATCAAATAGTGTGTCTTCATTTATATTCCTGGGGTGTGACACATATAAAGCATACAATAAATGTGTGTAGAGAAAAGGATTAAAGGGGAAAGTTAAAGGAGAGAGTGAGCAAAGAGAAAAAGAGACAGAATGGGAAAGAAGAGACAGAAGGAAGGATATACTAATGAGGGCTATGTCTCAAAGGAAGCACCCATTGATAACAGTGGATCTTTGGATGATAATATTTAAGCAGGAAACTATTTTGGAATGTCAGGATCTCATCAGTTCCTTGCAAACAGTGCAACACGTAGGACTTCGTGTGGATCCTGGTAAATTATGAATTGTGTTGATGGCACAACCGCGGAGAATTTTGCTACTTGATGTCCTTTTTTTACAACCACTCGAAAAGAGACGCTTGGGAAATTCTTCACGAACAACAGAGTTAAGTACCATTAACTCTTAATTTTTCAAAACCGATTACCTCGCATGAGGATTTTCCAGACCTTTTGATTGTTCTGCTTCAGGCTATTAAATTGCTCATTAGAGAATCGAAAAAGGAAGGAGATGAGTCAACCACATCTGTCACTTGTTAGTGCCTCTAGTAAAAATTTATTAGTAAAGAGGCTGAAACCATAGAGTAAATCAGGAATTTCATTTTCATATTCTACCAAGCCCTCATTAGCACAGATAATGGAAAGTGGGTTCTCTTCAGTCCACATTTTCCTAATGACTAATTTGTAAAATTCACATATTGCTATCATTTAAACATTTTATATATATACAGGCATGCATGTTTAATGTGCATTGGGCACCTAATTATTCCTAATATATGCAAATGTATACACTGCTGCATTGCTAACCAACGACAGGGCTGATCATGTACCTTCTAGTCAAGGGTCATGGAGTGGAAACTACTAATCAATGTAATACTTCCAACCATTTAGCTCAAATTGATGAGGGAATGATTTTTTTGGTGGGAGGAAGGCAATAGGTAAGGCGGAATCTGAATCTATAATTGTGATTTTTTAATCTGTCTCCCTTTACAAATTCCTATAACAGCCTGCTGTCAAATTGAGCACAACGCACAGAAAACCATGTAGGCCAGAGCAGAAATTCTACAAAGTTTCCACAACTGTTAATCTTTACAGAGACAGATTGCTTCATCTTCCTCCCATGAGCAGCTGGTGGATTTGAACAGCAGAGCTTTCCGGTTAACAGCTCAGCCTTTACCTACTATTCTATGAGGTTACTGTAAAGGTAGATATTTATGAATCACATCTAGGGACAATGGTTATTTGGTCATAATGTTAGATTGTATTGAACCTAGTGCTATCTTGCAAATCTTTGCGAACATTTATGACGCCTTTTAATTAGATCAAGGAGTCCTGGGAGTACTCTGGGTAAGTGTTAGACAGCTAACCAAAGGTCAATAGTTCCAATCCATCTGTCTCTCTTTTGGAAACAGAGGAGGCTACCTTTACCCATAAAGATTTGCAGTTTCTTAAACTCTATATAGGGTCACTATGGTGTAAATTGAAATGCACTTGAGGGCAGAAGGTAGGATCCAGCTGTTTAATTCTAAGAAGAATTATATTTTTATTTAAATCCTAAGGCCCACAATGTAGCAAAATTCGAACAAAACCTGTTGACCATCCACTTTAATAAAGTCAATTCGCTCTGGTTAAATGACCTTACAGAGTTAAGCTATGCTATATAGCATATCTCAAAGGTTAACCGAAACTGAGAGATTGATTCGTATTTTCCACTGACCTTTTGTTTTGTTTTACTAGTTAGAATTTGCTGTTCAAACATTCAAGTACTTAGAAGCCATATTGAGATTATGTCAAAATTTCATATTCTTGATTTTCCTTGTTCTATAATAGTGCTTTCTGCCTCATTTCACAAGTGTCTGAAAGATAAGCTAATGAAAGTTCTCTTTCCTTAGACGCTCTCAAACAAGGAAGTGATATATAAGTCATACACACACATATATATAAAGGACACAAATATTATAGATGTATCTTTCTATGGTCAATCTGTTATTACTTTAATTACTTTCTTAATTACTAATTGTTTATAAAATATGAATATGGAAAGTTTACCTTAAGGAAAATAATTTATACCTGTTGTACCTAATGTGAAATAATTTCTTTTTAAAACAGAGAATCCCATAAAAATAATGCCCATCGCTTCTTACAAGTCCAAAATAATTACAATATGCACAAGGACCAATGTTTTTGCACATTAATATATAATTTGCATTTGAGTCATTTTATTAGTATAACCTGGATAATAGATTAGTCCCAGAACATTTCTGAAAAAATGATGTGTTAAAAATATAAAAATGGCAGGATCAGAGTCCTGGCAGGGTTTCCTTCCCTGGTGTATTCCATGGGACTCAGCTGTGGAAATTAATAAAGGCCATCGAACTAAAATATATATATATATATATATAAATTATTTGATAGCTCAATAAGGTACATATCTTATGTGTGTCAATACCATTTTTAATTATTCTACGAACAGATAATAAAATGTCATCACATTTTTTCAAGTAGTTTTATATGCAGCAGTATACAGGCATGTAATTTTTCAGTCAAAAGATAGAAATACCAGAAATCCAAAAGAAAATGTTGGGATATTTTACATGCTTAATGAAAGCACAATACACACATGAAATTTTTATTCATGACTGAGAACATGTAATTGAGGTGTCTACTAATGCATGATTTTGAAAAAAAATAAATTAGACATGATTTTGATGTTTTATTGTGCTTTTATTTAATTTTACATTTGGTGATCAATGATAAACAGAGAAGTATATAGATCATAGTTTTATAACTAACTTTCCACAAATTAAGAAATCTGGATTAGTGTCAAGGTTAGAAATAGAACATTAGCAGCTTTAAAAGGCCTTCTTTTATCTCCCTCCGGTCACTACCTTGCTCACAGGTGGCCATTCTCCTTATGTCTAATTATAGATTGGTTTTTAACAATATTGATATGAATGTCTAACCAGTATTGAAAGAATATGTCTATATTCATTCTTTCATTCGACAGTGTTATTTGCTTGTGTGTAAAGCTCATCCCTGGTGTTTGATGCCGCTGAACATACTTATTTTCACTGCTTTTCAGTCAGTGTATACAAAACCACCTTCTATTTAACTATTGGAAATATTTAGTGGATTTCCAATTTGGAAATCTTACAAACAATTTTAGTATAAATATGATGTTTTTCTTAAATGCTTCCCCCCCCCCTGTAGCTTCACCTTAAAATAAAAAAAAATATGATGTACTAGAAGGAATGTAAACTGGAATGCTATTCTTCTCTATGTATTTTGAGGAGTGTACATTCTCCATATGTCTCCTATACAACACAGTGACATTGTTGACAAAGAGTAGACCTAAGTTTGCTTTATGGATATTGCTAATTAGGGTGTCAAACTGTTTTAAAACCGGGTTTACACTCCTATTCAATGAGGCCTGGGTGTTCCAGTTCTTGCAGGTCCTCGGTAACATGTGACATTTTCTGCCTTTCACTTACCCAGGGCTAATGTCTAATGGAAAATGATGGAGTGAGAAAAAAAAAGTAGCAGCATCAATAACAACAACAGCAACAACAAAGCAAAAACTTGTTGTTATTAAGCTGACTCCAACTCAAGACGGCTTCAGGTGGGACCCTGTATTCATAGGATTTCTTAACTATAATCTTTACCAGAACAGTTCACCAGATTTTCTTCCATCGTACTCTGACTGAGTTTAAACTAGCCTCCTCTAGGTTAGCAGTTCATGAAAAAAAAGAAATAAAGAAACTGCTTGCCCCACTCAGGGTCCTTAAATAAACATGAGTACCCCACAAATATTTGCTTCTGATAGGGACACCTATTTGAAAGTCCGCCTGGCTTAATTTGTAGTTGTAATTGCCACAAACTGTGTCGCATGCTACAGATATACTGGCAAATAAGTTACAGTCTCTACTCTCAAGCCACTACAGACTAGTGTCCAGTGGAAATGGTAAATTTAACAATAGCAGCAGAGAATAACACGTTACTATAAAGATATTCACGCATAACATGCAGATCTTCAGGGAACAGCATGGTCATTCAAGGTAAAGTCCCAAAGGTGCTTAACTTCAACCTGATTTGCAAAGGAAAAAAAAAGAAATTAGCTAGAGAATGGATCTGTGCAAGGGTCTTCTAACCATAAGTGTAGAATGCTTACTTAATTCCACCTCACTGACCCTCAAAACACCTTTGATGTTTTCCTACAGGGACTGAAAATTTAGAGTTAGTCAAGTTCCAAATCTTCTCTTATAATGCATCAATAATCCCCATTGGTCTTATTTCTAGATTTTGAGGTAAGAGAGATGAGTTGAAATACTGCTTCCTGCATATTCACATCCATTCTCCATAAAGTAGAGAAAGTGATACCTCCGATTTTCAAATGAATTGAAAGGAATAAATTACAAATAAAAATAGAAGACTAATTGTCCAAAATAAAGATCAGGAACAAAAAAGAAATATGACAAAGGTAGTCTTCATCATCTGTTCTGAGAAAATGCCATGCACGTACTGCTTTCTCTTTTCAGCACACTTCTGGTTCCCGGGAGAGGAAGAGACCAACAGGGGGGAAATTATCACAGTTTAACAAAAGAACAATGTCCTCTCCAGGAGGAGGAAAATGGTTCCAAGCCATTAAAGACAAATAGGCGTATCATAAAAGCACCAGAATTTAATTGAAAAAAGATGATTTTCTTCACACCTGTTCCTGCAATTATTAATAGATTTTTTTAAAAGAAAGATGTTGAATTGCCTTTACAATAGTTTCCATAATGTAAACTTAAACTACAGCTGTAGTCAGAGAGTCATATTGAACTTTTTTCAGGTATATTAACTTTCTATAGACGCAGCAAGGTCAGAGTTTTTGTTCTGAAAGGAAGAATAAGCATAAGAGATGTTCATGTTTCATTCTATTTACTGACATTGAAATTACTTGATGGAGAGATGTTTATTGGAAGATCCATAGACACAGCACAATTCATGCTTAGGGAGATGGATTTCTAGCAATTGCAAAAGTCAATGGCATTTCTCAAATACTCTCAGCAGTCTTATTGACTTGTCGGATAGCTATTCCTGCTAATGAAATGAGTCAGGGTTTCATGAAGCACTGATGATACATAAGCATTAACATTTTTCCAATGTTCTCCAATGTCAAGATAATCTAAAAATTGAATTTTACTGCATCTTTTAGAATGATCTTACTTTGTTTTTTTTATAATTTTTTTCCTTCAAAATGTCTACTTGTACATGTTGAGCAATGGGTCAGAAATCATGATCCAAGAGAAGTTGGAAATCGATATATATTAAAATTGAATAAATATAAGAATAAATTGAATTCATGTTTAATTGTAAGTCCTTTAACATTTCTTTCTATACATTACTTTCTTATTCATTCCTTTTGTACTACCATAATTTTCTACACAATTTGGAGTGATTTAAAATGAAAGCATATGAATAAATTCCAAACTATTAATCCAAAGTAAAAATTTTTTAAAGAGCAGTAACATGAGATCTCAGGAGAAAATTTGCAGGAATTCTTAACAGGAAAAAATAGAACACCGGACTTCAAATCTTAATTATAGTTTTGTAGCAAACCAGGTGAAAAGATGGTCATCCCATTGACAATGAACTTGCTGAGCGAGTTCTAGAGTAATTGGTCACAGGATTTTTACAAGAGGTTTTGGATAAAATTTTGCGCCTTTTCTTTTTTAATATAGTAGCAATGTGTCCTATTATATGAGGCCTCTAAGAAAGCTGAAGTAACCATTTTAACCAGAGGTCAATAATGAAGATTATGAAGAGAAGCAAAAGAAAACTTATGAAGAGAACCACACAACATTTGATTTGTGTGTGTGTTTAAATGAAGAATAAGGTAAGAGTTGGGTTTTTTTAACTGCAAGTGTGCATGATAAAGTCCAGGTGAATCTAATTCTCAAAATACAGAAATTGATGCCATCCCCATTTTCCCACTTCTCCATCATCACCACCAATTGCCTCCAAGAAAATCTTTCTCTGACCCTGGACACCCAGTTCTAAGTCAAAGAACAACTTTTAACAAAGTTAAAAGAACAGCAGCCTTTACACTGCTGTCTTTTACCAAATAGGTGAATACTAACTGTAAGTGTGGGAGTGTAAACTCACCCCGATCTTATGATCTGCTGGCCACAAGCACAGAGCTGGATTTTCCATCACCCCTGAGGATGCCAGGTGCTAAATCAGCAGTCCATATTATACTCCAACTTTCTGACCTGCTCGATCCCACTACCTCTGGAATCGAGAATGCCTTGGAATGATTCTTGGAACTCACAGAGAATATTTCATACTTAGGGGAACAGGTTTGCTCTCTCACCAGAAAGAATATAAACAAAGAGACACATAGAGTAAGTCTGAAAGAATTTTTGATGCAAACTTCTAAGTCTCAACAGATGCACTGCCTTTCTGGAGCAGAAGTTCCCATCTCCAGGAAGTTCTCTAAGCCACAGTGTTCAGATATTTTAGCAGCCATATCAGAAAAAGCCAGCTTGCTGAAGTTAGATGATATCAGCTTGCCAGGTAAGTCTTTGGGGCTCTGGCCAGCTTCCATTCAAAAGCATAAATTAGCAGGTGTGCCTTAGATGCCCAGGATCAAGGGCATGATTATTCTAAGGTTTATTTTCCTTCTTTAAACCCAAGGAAAATGACCATTACCACTGGGGCAAAGGTCGGTCTTGTATCCCAGAAAATGTTTCTCAATTACAAGAGAAATTATTTCAAGAATTATCTTTAAAACCTCATATTCTATCTTATAAAATTATTATTTCCTTTTACTTTATTTTCTATGTCCATAAGGTTTTGCCTTGTGCACTATCGAAGGTCAAACAGATCATTCAGGAGGAATGTTATATCATGTTAACCTTGTATCATAATAAAGTCTCTGGCCAACCCAGACCAATTCATATGATCTAGACTTATAAATACAGACTTAATGAAAAATGTCTTTCTCACTCATAGCCTTGACAAAAATTTCATAGAAGGTGGTGACTAGAGAGTTAGATTGGTTTAGTGGTTGAAGTCAAGTCTCAGCTCATTGACTCTGATTAAAATGCATGATTTCCCAACCATAAAAAATGGTCAGGTTTATGTGTCATATAGAAAGTGGCGGAATCCTGGAGTCAATGGTCTCATTCATACCTTCGGGTATGAGTCAGACTTGACTGCAGAGTAGTAAGCATGGGATTTTTTTTTTTACTCTGGTGAGGTTTGGAAATGAACTCACTCCTCTGACTCATTTTTTTTTTTAGCCAATCAAGTGTCAAGTCTACAAGGGAAACTATAGCACTAATCAATTTTTGAGATTAAAAGGTTAGCATTTACCCAAGGACAAAGTCCAGAGAAAAGAAAGAAGAATCCAAAAACTAAAACGCATTGCCATTGAACTGATTCCAACTCACAGAGACCCTATAGGACAGGAAAGAACGGCCCCTATGGATTTCCAAGACTCTAATTCTTTCCAAGACCATCAACTCTCACAGATCACCTGGTGATTCAACCCACCAACCTTTCAGTTAGCCCCTGAATGTGTAACCACCCTGCCACCAGGGCTCCAATAGAAAGAAGAACAAAATTAGAAAGCCTGGGAGGAGTTATGATAAGAGATGGTACCCTGTGGAGATCACACCCAATGGCATGACTCAAATGCATACGAGTTGCTCCTTGGAAAACTTCTGTGATCTGTGCAACATAAAGCAAAAACAAACAAGCAAATATACCACAGGTCAAAACCCAAGGTGAAGAATTTTACTCCCTGCCTGAGCAAGAGTGTAGCTTACTTTCACAATATATTCTTCTTTAAAGTAAGATCAAAGACAGTAATCATAATGTTTACTCTCATGAAATTTATCCTAACACAATACTGACTACTTAGTGAGTATTCAGTTAGAGACTTACAATGCTGTTTATAGAAAGTACATTATGGGGACTGAGCGCTTGTGGCATAGTGGTTGCGTGCAGGACTGCGGTCCACTCGGTTCACTGTGTTGACAGTTCAAATCCAGCAGCAGCTCTCCAGGAGCAAGGCTGGGCTTCCTACTCCCACCAGAGGGCAGTGATGAAAAAAAAAGTACATTATAGACAGCATAAGTACAGAATACCTAGAAAGTGAGCATATTCTAGATCCAGGCAATGTCTTAGTTACCGAGTGTTGCTTTAGCAGAAATACAACTATTGTGTGGCTTTCCAACACCTGTTTTGTTTATTTGGAAGGTAGGAATTTGAATTCAGGAGACTGACTCTAAAGAAAGGTTTTCCTGCTGTGGGGGTGCTGAAGGAATATCCTTGTTACTTGGTTCTTGATGATGTGTATGTGACTTGCAATCTGTCTCTCCCCATCTCTGCTTGCATCTCTCTACATTCTATACATCAAAAGAGATTGGTTTAGGACACAAACTCTACACTAATATTGCTTCACGATCCTAGCAAAATCATTCCATTCTCAAATGGGACTACAGTCACTGTCGTCTTTCACAACCCCCTTCCATCCCTTCCTTTCTGTTTTGTTCTCTCTCTTCCTGACATGTCATAGACTCCAAATCGTTTAAAGCGCCTACTGGTGTGTATGTGTCTGGGCAGGGTGGGGAGGGGGGTGGGCACAATTCAATCCACAAATAGATGTGTACATTCCAAAACAAAACTCATTGTCATTATGCTAACTCACAGGGACTCTCCAGGACATGGTAGAGCCTCCACTGTGGATTCCATGACTGTATCTCTCTATCAGAGTAGAAAGCCTCATCTTCCCATAAGAGCGGCTAGTGGTTTGGAACTGCTGGGGTTGGGGTTTACAGCCAACGCAAAGCCACTATGCCACCAGGCTCCCTAGGCATGTACATTAGATGATCTGGTTATTTCCATATAAGTGATTTTCTTCTCTCTTTTTTCTTATATGCGAGCCATCCAAATGTATTATTCTTTATTGCTCAACTGTATCACAAGATAAATTGAACCCAGAAGAAATGGAGAAGTTTCTGTGCGGAATCCAATTTTTAATCACAGCTTCTCAGCTGGGCCACAAGTTTGATAGAATTAGATTTACATGTGATCATTAGGTGAAGCATTCATTTCATAATAAGAAAAAGAAAAATCTAATTTATAAAGATTTGCATCCTCTGAAATCTTATTGAACACACATATTCAGCGTTGAGATATTTCAATAATGCTTGCTTTGTGTTTTGTAAAGTTCTATAAGCCTTCTATATAGAACAGAATCACAGTCGTCTCTCTACTTTAAATAAAAACATCATATACAGATGCATAATAAACATACAAATAGACTCTTACCTTTTTTTCAGGGACTGAGCTTATGGGTCTCGCTTGTTTCCTGGGCTATATTGCCAAATCCTAGAATGGGTCACCCATTTGTATAATAAAGAGCTCAGTGTTCCTATGAACTTCATCCTGGACATGTCTTCCATAGTCTCAATGAAAGTCTCAATGATTCTACATGTCATGTGACAATGAATGCTTAAATATCCCTATTTTCTTTATCTCTTATTCCTTCCTTTTTTATGAATGAAGCCCAGACTTTTCATTCTTGGAAAGTATGCTTACTCTTGTTCTTGAGCCTAGAAGTTCAAGAAGTTTAAAAAGATTTTCACATTGAAGTAGCACTAAATAAAATTTATGCAATAACCAATTAATTCACTCTCCCAACTATTCATTTCAAGCAATATTTATTGAATAATCATCATTTAATATTTTCTTTAGGCAGAGTTAAGGAAAAAATGATGAAAGAAAAGCCCATTTCTCAGAGGAAAAAAAACATAAAGGTATCATTACTGAACATTTACTAGAAACTACCATACATAAGAAATGGCATACCTATTACAAAATTATCATTTGTAGGGCACTCAATATATGTATTTATACTGTTTCATAGCAGAAAACTAAGTCTCATAACAAGTGGCTTTCAGTAAGCTAGTCCCACCTCAGTCCCATACAGTCTCAAAATCTGTACTCTGAATTCTTTTCTATCCATGAATTGACAAACTAAAATGGAATTTTAATACAAATATCTAGTAGCAAAAGTTAATATCCAGGCAATAGCAGCGGTATTACAGAAGAAATAAGATTCTAAAAAGCCCTCTTCCTAAAGAGGGCCAGTCTCATTCAAACTGAAAATGTAACCAAATTTTAAATCATTTTAGAGAATTGTTTTCCACATTTAATGACCATTTTGTTCTTTTCCATTCTTACAAGATAACCTAAAGCTATTTTTTTTTCTGAATTAAATTCATCAGGAAATTTGAACTCGGGGCATTAAGAATGTTATTTCAAGGTGACAACAAATCAATTCCAACTCATAACCACTCTAACAGAAGAGAACATGGGGGCTGCACCATCCTCACGGTTGCTTCCGTGTTTCAACCCACTGTTGCAGCTGCTACGTCAATTCATCTCACTCTATATTCTCTTCCAGTATCTGGCCCCTCCAAAATACAAAATCACTCCATCATGACCTCTCGTGGGGATTCTGGTTGTACTTCTTGCCAGACAGATTTGTACATTTTGCTGGAAGTCCATAGCATATTTAATATTCTTCCCCAACACTAAAATTCAGATCAATTCATTGTTGTTCCATCTTTCTTTCTCATGGTCCACCTTTCACATGCTTGTGAGGTGAAAGAATACATTCTGACTTGGGTCAGGAATCCTTAGTCCTCAAAGTGACATCTTTGCTTGTGAATGCCTTAAAGAGACTCTTTTGCTGCTGTGGTGGTCATATACTTGATGTCAATTTCACAATTGGGGTGTAGGAGTAGAGTCTAGCCTGTTAATCTAGAGATAGCCAATGAGACCTCTGTGTGGGCATGGCTTTCTCCTGAGAATTCTGGGAAGTCTCGCGGTATTTCCCTTGTGGAGAAGAGAGGCAATTCCCCCAGTTGTTGGGAGTCGCTCCACTGACAAGAAAAGATGGCAGCGTCCGAGGACCAGAAAAGCCGGAGGAGAAGCCACACAGCCTTACCCTGATGTAACCAGACCTCAGAAAAGTCACAAAGAGACCCCTGCCAGTGCTGAGTTGCTTCTATCACCAATGGATACTGCTGATGGACCCTGAGCACTGGAAACGAGGAATGAGGGGACCCCTGCCAGAGCCGGGACTCTGCACCCACTGGCCTCTGACTTCATGAATCAGAAGGAGACTTCATAGACTTGTATCAGGTTAAGATCGGACTTAGGACTTTGAACTGGACTGGGTTGGAATACTTTTTGAATGTTCCATTCCTCTTGGGTATATATACCTTTCCCTTATATCCATATGCGTGTCTATGAATTTGTTTCTCCAGTCTACCCGAACTAACACAGCTGCCAATAGGCGCAGTTCGATGTGGCATTTGATTTCTTTCATATCACTTTCACTGTGGGTTCAGCATCAGTGAAAGATTGTCAACTCCAATCATTTCTCCATGACTAGGGATGTGGCTTCATGGTCCAGTGTGGGGAGTTTGATTTTGTTTATGTCGAGGTATAATTCATCCTGAAGGTTATCATCTTGGGTTGTCATTAGTAAGTGCCACAAGTCTTCTTTATTTTCTGAACACAAAATATGTCATTTGCACATTACAGAATGTTAATGAGCCTTCCTCCATGCCCAGGGATGTGGTCTGCTTCCTATAGTTTAGTTTATCAGATCATTTGCTTAGCATGCAGATTAAATAAGTATGGTAAAGGATATTACCTTAATAGCCACCTTTTCTGATTTTAAAGCATGCAGTCTGCCCTTGTTCTAGTCCAACAACTGTCTCTTAGTCCATGGACAAGTTCTACAAGGACATATCTCTCCTTTGCAAAGTTATCCTCAGTTGTTATAAGCCACACAGTTGAATACCTTTACAAGGTCAATAAAACTCAGGTAAACTTCTTTCCTTTTAATGAGGAAAATAGGCTAGATCAAGATCATGATTCTATCTCTACATCTTTCTTTAGACTATGGAAGTATCTAATAGTCCTATTGACAAAATATTCAGCTTCTAAACCTGAGCTTTGTTGTTTGTTTTTCGTTTCACTTGTTTCTGCTGGAAAGTTGCAGTATTCTTTTACATACATTTGAATTTTGTCCCAAATTTAGAAGCAAATGATTTAGCATGTGTGCCTCTTTGTGGGTTCATATTTTAATTAAAATCTTCTCCCTGGGAGCTCTCATGGCAGCTTTTGAAAATGCACCCATTAAGTGAGAATAATAAAATGAGTTTCTTGAGGGAGAGTTCTCCTCTTGTCTCAAACCCTGACTTAGCTCAGGAAAAAAGCCCAGAGAAAGTCATTGTACTCTGAAACTCGAATGGTGGTGACAGTGTGCTGAGTCCTGGTTCTCTGCCTCCCTGGTATGTGAATGGCTCACTGAAGGGTGTAAATAAAGTTGGTGGGTTAGTCCTGACATTTCTTCTTCATCTTTCCACAATGTGAAGTCAATGGTTAAATAGGGAACTTGAATTAGAGAATTATAAAAAGAAACATGAGACTGCTTATGGGGGAAAGACGCTGTTAAAACAAATCATTCTCTATAAGTAAGTAGAATTTTAAATGGAAATGCTGCCACTTATCATTATCAGTTCTATGTGGACTCAACATCAGGAATATATTTTCCAAATGGTATACCTTGAGCTGACATGAAAGCTCCTGTTCACTGATTATTAAGCAACGCTGCATATGGGATGCACAGGCTTTACTTGGGCATTGATCAGTTCACTTTTCAAGTACAACATTGCCATCTACAGGAAAAGAAATCTCAAAAATCCACCAGTCTTTTAAAAGATGTGTTTGCAATCAAAACTCGAAATCATTGAGATTAAAAAATGTGAGTGCCCAAAATCAGTTCTCTTTGTTCATCATGCTAGACACTTCTATTTTACAAATTATTTCATAATTTTATAGTTCACTTATGTATGAGGCAAAGGAGGAGTCTTCATTAAGCCAATTTCATATTGGCTCAAGTTTCTTTGTCCCTGGCATTGGGGGGTTACTCAAAGACACTATCATGATAAACGTGAAGTCATTGGGGAAGAGCTACTATTAGTATGACTTTTTTTTTTTGCATTCTTTTTTTGGGGGGGTGGAGCATCACTGCTAGTATGACAGTTTTTAGTGGTTACCTTAAAGATTGATCTTTGCTATTATTGCCAAATTCTTTTTAAAATTAACTAGAGGTGTGTTAGCGTAACTTCCAGGCAAAGTACAGATAACTAATAGAGAAAGAGGTTTTTCATAGATTCCAAATAGAAGAGAGAGCCGTCATTCTCCCATTACAAGGAAGTGACTGCCATCTAAATCAGTCAACTGACTGAATAATCTAAATCAGACTTCCCAACAGTCACGTGATAAAGGGAAGACCTAAGAGACAGAAACAAGGTTAATTGCTAACCTCTAAAAGGTGAGTCTCCAGCCAAACGCCAAAACCAACCTCACTGCCATCAAGTCAATTACAATTCGTAGACCTGAGATAGCATAAGGCAGAGCTGCCTCTGTGGTGTTTCCAAGACCGTAACTCGTGGTAGTTGAAAAATGCATCCTTCTTCCACAGAGAAGCTGGTGAGTTTGGACATCTAACCTTGTAGTTAGAAGCCCCAAATAAAACCCAGTACACCACCAGGACTCCTAACCCATGGTCAGGCTGTCCTATTTTAACAAAAGTGAGGACAAGGAAGGGAGAGACAACATAACTGTTGGGCCACACAGACTAAAATATGAACTGAGAAATATACATATGGGATAAACGGTATTAAAAAGCTATTTTTGACTAGTCAGTGTGACCTCAGTTCAGCAGAAATGAGAATTATAATATTCGTTAGAAGAAACCTGAACATTTCGGGGAAAGCTATTTCAATTTTCAAGTACATTTCTCATCTCCTTTCCTGGCGATTATTCAATACAAGGATGTATAATTAGTTCTCTGCAATTCTTTATGTAGGACTCGTCTAGAGACTAAAGGGTGGGCTTGATGGCATCTATACAATTCTACATTCTTACAATGAAAAGAATCAATTTTGGAGGAAATAGTGGGAGTAATATCAATGAAAACTTTCTCAATCATATCTGAATATATAAAATTTAGTTTACTTTGCTAACATCATGTTCACCAAAAGGCCTCGGAAGAAAAAAGTATGCTTTGGTGCCAAAGATAAAGTTCATTAAAATGAGAAAACAGTTTGAAAAAATTCAGTATCAGGGTTTTATATCAAATGTTTACTTTTCTGCTTTCCAACTGAATATCCAGTATCCAGTAAGTACATCCTCAGGGTACAAGAACCAAGTTTAAAGCAAAAGATCAAAGAGGAAGAAAATCTTAGCTTCAAAAACAAATTCATCTTAACTGTAGTCGATGTAAATGTACTAACCAAATAAAGGGTAAAATGTTTGTATGAACTAAAAGAAAAGTAGCCTTTGAGCCAAAGGCAATTACACGAAACCAAGGGTACAATTTGGGTTAAAATCCAATATGATTGCCCCCTTCAAAGAGCAATTTGCACGATATTACCTTTTGCTCAAATATACAGAGAGGACCACCACCATAGAAAAATTGCTTTTCCCTAGGTGTTCAATTACCTCAACATTTCCAAAAACAATGGGCAGCTCTCAGTCTGTTTTGCTTGTTTCTTGAACATTTAACACGGTGCTTCTCTTCCTGAAACATTGTTTTCATTTGTTTTCCAGAAATAATTCTCTTACTTTTCCTCCCATGTCACTGGCTTTTTGCCTATATTTCCTTTGCTGTATCCTCTTCCTTGATCTCAGTCTGAAAGCCTGATTGACATTTACTCTCTAGATGACTTCATCCATTCCACTCTGTTAGGGTTTGCCTTGCACCTACCCTCCTCCCAACCCCACCCCCACACACCAAGATCTGTATCAACTTAACTTGCCTATGATTTTCTGTGATTCTATATTGAAGTAATTATATTGCAAATTTTAACCGCTATGATATTTTTAAGAAGCATGGGTGGAACTGGGGACTAGACTTTGGACTGCAAGTACAAGTCCAGTAGTTCAGATTCATTAGCTGCTCTGTGGAAGGAAAAGATGTCTCTCTGCTCCCATGACAATTTACAGCCCCTATGACACCATCTGTGGACACCATCAGAATCCACCCAATGGTAGTGCATTTATAATGTCAATGAGACAAAATTCTTGGCAGTTATGCTCATGAGGCAGGATACAGAAATCTATCAGAGAGACCACCTCCCACCAATAATTAAAAATCTACAACAGAGCCTGATCCTGGGACTCACAGTCCCTGCACTGGGGAGTTTCTAAAACCTAGAAAAAACTGATGTCAAGAGACATGGGATGTGTCTTAGAGAAATCTCCAAGGAATGTCAGGTTCATTGATGCTGAAAGGAGACAAAGAATTCCTTCCTAATTTATGAAGCAACATAGAAAATCTTCCCCTAGAGTTAGCAACCAGCATCCAAGTTCTAGTCTCCTAAAATATGAGAGAATAAATTTTTGTTTTTTAAAGCCACCCACTTGCGATATTTCTGTAATATCAGCCCTAGATAATGAAGACATGTGTTTAGACATCATCTTTATGCTGATGGTTTTCAAATCCATATTGGCATGCTCAGATTGTACCTCAAGTCTAGACTTCCAAACATAAGAAAGTACAAGACATCTTCATTGTCATATCTAATGTAAATTCTATACTATATATATACTTAAAGCAGAATAATTCTGATCCCTGTGTATGCTTTGGGGGAGTCTTCCATCATAGTCCTCAGTACCATATTTCAAAAGTCTCTCAGGCCCCTTTGCCAAGAATCATCTTTCACCTCCTCATCCCCTATTCCATTTCATCTTCTAGTTCAACATCAGATCCTATGGTCTGTACTTTTGTAACATATCATAGGTCCCCAAACTTCTTAACACTTACGCACAACTTTTATTGAACCACTGCAAAAGCTCTTGGTTAGTCTCACATTTACTCAGCTTATAACAAGTGCCTCTTATATAGGAAGCAGAAAACCTTAATAAACCTAATTTAGGCCAAGCCTTTCCATGGCTTAAAAAAGTTAGTAATTATCATTTCATGAAGCTTAAATAGCTATAGATTGGGGTGTGTAATATGATCTTTGCCCCATACTTTTTTTTATCTCTCTCCCCCCCCCCCCAATTGATAACTTTTCCTTTTCTTTCTCCTCGCTTTCAGCCATTGGGCCCATGAACCCTTCTTCCAACACAAGGTCTTTTCAAGCTGTTCCTTATTTGAAAGGTTTGCAGCTGTTTGGTGCCATCAAGTTGACTCTGAATCGCCGTGACTCTATGCACAGCAGGAAAAGTCACGGCCTAGTCCATGCCAATCCTATGCTTGGGGCAACTGTTGCAGACATTTTGTCACTGCATCTCACTGAAGGCCTTCCTCTTTTTCACTGCGCCTCACTTTATCAAACATGATATCCTTCTCCGTGGCCCAGTCACTCCTGTTTACATATCCAGAGTATGTAAGAGGAAGTCTAGCCACCCTCGCCTCCAAGGAGCACTCTAGCCATATTTCTTTGAAGACCGATTTGTTGATTCTTTTGTCAGTCCGTAGGACTTTCAATATTCTTCACCGGCACCATAACTCAAATGCATTTGGTCTTCCCTATTCAATGCCCAGCTTCGTCATACATGTGGGAAAATTGAAAATGCTCTGGCTTGGATCAGGTACCTTAGGCCTCAAAGTAGCACCCATGCTTTTCAACATGCCAAAGAGGTGTTGTAAAGCAGATTGCAATATGTCATTTTATATCTTGACTGCTGCTTCAATGGGCATTGATTGTAGATGCAAGCAATAGCAAATCCTTGACAATTTGAGCCTTTCTCCATTTTCCATGAAGTTACCTATTGGTCCAATTGTGAGGATTTGGGCTTTCTTTTCATTGAGTTCAATGCACACTGGAGGTTACAATTCTTAATGTTCATTAGCCAGTGCTTCAAGTTTTTTTCACTTTCAGTATGCAAGATTGTGTCACCTATATATCACAGGTTATTAATAAGCCATCCACTAATTGTGATACCCCCTTCTTCTCCATAAAATCCAGTTTCTCTAATTACTTACTCTGCATGCAGATTGAATAAATATGGTGATAAGACACAAGCCTGACACACACCTTTCTTCATTTTAAACGAAGCAGTATTCCCTGGTTTGTTGGCATAACTGTTTCTTGATCCATGTACAAGTTCTTCATGAGCACAATAGATTGTTCTGGAACTTCCTTTCTTCTCAAGGCTATTCATGGTTTGTTGTGGCCCCACACAGTTGAGTGCTTTTGCAAAGGCAATAAAGCACAAGTCAACATATTTCTGGTGTTCTTTTTCTTCAGTCAATATCTATCTGGCCTCAGCAGGGATAACAGTTGTTCCACATCCTCTTCTGAATTCAGCCCTTGGTGAATGAAAGACTGTAACCATTGTTAGATGATCTTCAGCAAAATCTTACTTGCATGTGGTATCACTGATGCTGTTCTAAAATTTGAGCATTCAATTGGATCATATTTCTTTGGAATGAGTTCAAACATGGATCACTTTAAAGGTTCATTGAACTGCTTTTTGTGATAGTTCGTTTACTTCAGAATCTGTTCAAATGTCATCTCCTTCCTTGGTCCATCCCTGACCAACCAATCTAAAGTAGGAACACCTAGTGCTCCATATCTCCTTATTCTTTATTATTTTTCTTCATAACATTAGTGTCTAGTTAGTATTATGTTATGTACCTTATTATTGCTGTGACTGGTATTTTCTCCTCTACTAGAATTTAAGTGACATGAATTTAGGAATCTATTGTCAAATATAATTTGGTCATTCCTATATTCCAAGAATTTCTTTGTCCCTAGTATCTAATTATCATATCTGTCTTGGAAGAAGTACACCCTACAAACAAGGATGACAAGACTTCATCTTCCATCCTTTGGACATACTGTTGGAAGAGACCAGATCCTGGAGAAGAATCTCATTCTTGATGAAGTAGAAGGGCAGTGAAAAAAGGAAGGCCCTCAAGGAGATGGACCTACAAGATGACTGCAATCCTGAGCTCAAGCACAGAAGGAATTGTAAAGATGACTGGCAGGTCCATGCAGTGTAGCCTTTTGTTGTGCATAGGGTCCCTAGGGGTCAGAACCAACTCTATGGCACCTGAAAACAAGGATCCAGGGTAGTATCTGGCAGAAATAGGTATGTACTTAATATTTATTGAATTTATTTGTAATTGACAAATAAGAACAAAGGAAGGATGAATGTATGATTAGGACAATAGGGTTAGGAAAATGATATGAATTTGTAATTGGAGTTTCATTATATAAGAGTAGGGTTCTGTGGTAGTGAGATGATTTTATGTGAACTTGAATATATAGAAAATTGTGGAGGTGGAATACAAACTGTCAATCAGCCTAAAGTAGTCACCTTAGGGGTATGGCCTTGGATAAGCGGGATCCTGGGACACCCCATCCCCCCAAATCTATCCACCTCTTTGTCTTCATGCATGCTGGGACTCTCTGCTATGGACCCTGATAGCTGCCAGAATCCTTCTGTGTTGCCCCTGACCTTGGATCCACATGAATCTATACCTACCAAGCTGTGATTTTCCTGCATTCTGCGTCATTCATTGCCTGTGGCTGTATGAGTCTGAAGAGGAATGGAAGCGATATATTGGACTTATGGCCTAAGATGGACTGGGTTGGGATGCTTTCCTATTATAAAATTACTTCATGATATAAAGCTCTTTCTTCGCATACTTTTCTTGATCTAAAGCTCTTTCACACTCATATTGGAGTGTTTCTCAGTTTGTTTCTCTTGTCAAACTGGCCTAACACAAGTTTATTTTTGCAACCACTGTGTCAATCCATCCTGGTAAGAATCTTCCTCTCTTTTGCTTCCCCTTACTTTAGGAAGTATGATATTCTTTTCCAGAGAATGATCTCTCTCGATTTCCAAATGGGTGATACGAAGTCTCATCATACTTGTGTCCAAGGAACAGTCTGACTACTTCTTCCAAGAATGATTTATTTGGAAAACAGATATATACAACTATAAATAAATAAATATGGAAGTAAAGTATTTCTATAAAATGATAGAAACTTTTATTAAACAAACAAAAGTATGAAGATATTGTGCCTTAGCATAGCCTCGATCTAGGTGTATAGAGTTCTCTATCAATAGTTAGGCAAAGAATGCTGTACATTTTCATTGTCAACACACCAAAATATCAGTTTGGGCATTTTTGAAGGATTCAAATAGTTTTACTTTTCTATCTTTGACTGTGGGAAACAAAAACGTCAGAGGGGGTGGTAAGGGCTCTAAAATAGATGGAGTGAAGCTTTTTGGTGGCATTTTTGTAGCATAGCCCTAGTTAACTTGAGGAACAAGTGAGTACATTGTTTTATTGTGAAATATAAAATTCTCATAACAACTTCCTTGAATTTGTTTTCAACAATGCAGTTTACAATTCTTTGTAAACTTCATAATCAGCCTTTTGGGTCGTCTTGTGTCTTCTGAGAAAATCTACTAAGATGACCACATTGGATTCCCGCCCCCCACCCCAAAAAAAACTCAGCCATCATAACTTTCTGAGCTGACTTTTTGCCTAGGATATAACTGACTCCAAAGATCCCCATGGGAAGCCCATGTTTGATTTGACCTTGCTCTGTGAATCACATTGGCAAATCAAAGACTCACCCTTAGTTATTATTTGTCTCATAAAATCAACTCCACTAGTTTCAATCTTACTTTTAAAAAAGATGGGAACTTCAGCTTTTTAATCTAACTAATCTTTATGCAACACTCTTTTTGTTTGCTTTGGGGAGGGGGTCACTAACAAAACATAGACAAGTGTATAACTGCAGCCATCTACTGATCACAGGGACATTTTAAAAATATTTTATTTGGAATAAATGTGTACTCATATGGGTGGAACATTAATAGTAATATTTTTAACTGACTCTTTTAATATAAATGACTCTCTAGGAGGCTTGTGGAAATGAATAATTGAAACAACATCGCATGAGAGGTAAGACAACTCTATTGTGGTAGAGGAGAAGAGGGAGGGAGGGACATGGTGGAGTAGACTGCTAAGTGGACCTTGCATCCTGGCAAGGCCAGTTAAATTCTTTAGCATCTACAAATATTGAAAATATCACAATGTCTTCAGCCACCTACTTTAGAATCTCTCTATATATGTTTCTGTATGTGTAACCCAAACTTTGTGTTTCTTCCTTCATGGTGTTTATTCTAATACTTCTTAAAGATAGCAAACCCCATATCTTTGCACTGATCTTAGCCAAAGGGCCAAGAAGCAATGCCACCTGTTTTTATCTTTTTCCTGCATTGGATGCCCTTGAGTTGTCAGACCCTTCAGCAGGGACACTGAGTATCTCCTGATCTGTCTAGCATTCATATTGAAAATACTCACTGAAAGGATTCAAGGTCCAAGACAACTTGTGTAGTTGGTATGGACAGAATTATGAGGCATCAAAGATGCATTTTTACTGGTTTCACATGTTGACTCATGTCTGGTGTTGGCCAACTGAGATTGAGTGAACAAGAAAGGAAAGAAGAGGACAGTTTTTGTGTTTTTAAGTAACACAAATCAGCTTTAACAAAGCTGTGCTGGCATCTTTATTTCTGAAGCAATAGTCTTATGTCCTCTTGTCAATTAATTGCATTTATCACTTTCTAACTTGCCCTCTCGGGATTTCTCTATCTTTCTTACTAGGCTCTGGCAAGATATTGGTCAAATCAAATAAGAGTGTGCTGATTATTTGTCTCACAAAACAGATTTATTATAAAAGAGGAGGAAATAGAAACAAATCTTTCCTCCATCACACTATATCTCAGTGTATCCCAAACTAAGCTCAGATATATGTATTATTCTATTATAAACATTTTCTTATCTGAATATCCTATCTGAATTATCACCTATCTGAATTCCCATCACTTCATTTTTTGATGCAAATATGTTGTGTTTCAAAGTCAGAAAACACTAAAATTGTTTAAATGTACCTATATTCTCACTATTTGGAAAGATGCTCTAATCTCTTAGCATTCCCAATAATAACAATTCCTTTGCGATAGTTGGAAGTGATCTTTCTAAGGTTTTTTTCTTAGTTTTATGGAATGCAAATTAATCTCTACAATTTTATATCCCATCTTTTTTATTAGATGCAGCACATGATATTTTTACCTCAAAGGTCAGGCTTTTGATCTGATGATTGCAGTAGAATTATAAGCCAATAACAACTCTATTCTCTACAAATACTGATTTTTCTCATTTTCTTTTTCTAAATAAATCTCAAAGCTAATAACTTTTAAGATGGTCTTCTAATACAAGACTTTTATGTTAGCAATTTTAGAGTGTGTATGGCAGACTGAGTTGAGTATTTTGTTTGCTTGCTAAATGTTTTATTTCACTTTAAATGTCTATGCAACAAATATTGCTAATATGTTTTCCTAAAGAGAAATAGTACAGAAAGAGACCCTACAGCCATCTCTGCACATATCCAAATGTTTGCAATTGGATAATCACTTTGCTCATTAAACTTAAAAATTATTTGTCAATTTAATCTGGAGAAATTCTGAAATTCCAGCAATTTATCACACAATTTTCAGACTACCTAATTTGTATTTTATAATTCAAAGTTTTCACAGCATGTTGCAAAGCTCAACAGTTTTTATCAATGCTAGTAGGTGCTACATAAAAATATATTTGTAGTCAAACTTTAGGATAAAAATAGTGAATTTCTTTGCTTAAAGTATTTTCAGAAAGTCTAACAGATTTCTGTCCTGTACTCTCTTCACAATGAGCATACAGTTCGGCGTAATTCTCCATAGTTTTGGCTTCTTTTAAGAGAGCAATTTTGTGGAATTATAAGCTATATGCCATATTTTAGAGTTGGTGTAAGGAAATTAGATGGACAGAATGACTTTGGGATTGATTTTAAGCCTTTTTAAAAAATTGTATAGGAGAAACCAATATCCTTTTTACCTTTGTACCCATTTTTTAAAATTTCCTGTTTTTTTCAGTAGTTTTATTCACAAGTAATCTACATACCATATAATCCAATCGTTCAATTATTCAATCGCATCAAGGAGAATTGTACAATCACCCCCCACATCAATTTTAGAACATTCCCCTTCTCCATGGTCAAATCTCCTTTAAGATGAATCCTGCAATTACAATCCATTCTGGAAAACTCTCTCCCCTCTCCTCTCCATTAGTTAAATCTTATGTGGACTGGTTTTAAAATTCATTGGTTTCCATCTGAACTTGTATGTGAGCAACGGATAATTTGCTTTACAGTTGATCTCTGCCTTAAAAAAAAGGTCTCTTTCCACAAATGTAGTCAATTTCATCCCTAAGAATTCTATCTTAGGGATAGGATGTATATAGTAACCATTTGTGGTGTTGAAAAAAATCTTTGTACTCATTTTAAGATCACATGCGGTCATTCATATAAACTCCTGACTGACAGCCAGAGACAGACAGCCCGTGCCTCTGAGAATCACCAAGGTTCTGTGTTTCACTTTCAGGAATGTGTTGCTGCCATTACATAAAGATTCTCACAAACCAACTCTAAAGTAATGAAACATCTATGTTTATGATGGTAGGCCAGTTGTGTGTGTGTAGGGGAGGGGGGGCTAAGTTTTGATGATATTCCTCTTTATCACCACATTTTATATAACTACTCCATGATATAAAACTCTTTCTTCTACATAGATGTTATATGTTCAGTGGTAATAGATGCATCACAGGACACTGGCAGACATCAGGGTCAGTTAGGAGGAAAGGTGAAGGCTGAAAGAAAAGGGACATTCCCAGGGACCTCCTCAGGAGAAGGCCACACCCATAGGGAGATACCATCAGGCTGTAACCTTATTGGCAGGTTGAATATCCCCCCACACTTTTATATATCTTCAAGTTAACATGAAATTAAGCTAACTTCATAGATCTCAAAAATACTAGCAAACATGAAACTGTCACAAGGCCAGGCAGTATTTCCTTCTGCTGTACACTGGATTGCTGTGAGTCAGAATTAACTTGACTGCACCTAACAAAATAACATATCTGTGACTTGTGCAGACATGTTTGCTTAGAAATGTGAAGTCTGTCAAGTATCTTGAAACCCTTCAAATTCTGTTTTTGAATAGACTCATTACTGCCACAAAAAGTTCAGAGTATAGCAGCCTAACAAAATCATAGTCAAAACAATACAGTAGTATGACTCAATTGTGATCCCATTATTATGGGCTAAAAACTCCATTGCTTTTCTACTATGATCAAGATATGTGATATTGGAATAGGAACAAATAGATGAATGGAACAGAATAGAGAAACTAAAAATAAGCCTTCACAAATACAGTCAACTGACCTATGACATAGAAATTGACAAAGCTGTTTGAATGGAGAAAATATAATCTTTTCAATGAGTAGTGCTGGAACAAGTAAGTGGACATCCACATGCCCAATTTAGAAACAACTTGATTCACACAAACTAACTACAAATAGATAGAAGGGAAAAACAGGATTAAAAACTTGACAATTTATAGAATAAAAGATTGGGGGAGGGATGACAAGGGAAATCTAATTACATTTATATCAACAATGATTTTTAGAAACAGCACCAAAATACAGTCCATGGTTTTTTAATAGAGATCGATTACACATCACATTTTAAGTGTCTATTATGCAAAAGACTCTTGAACCAATGAAAAGACAAGGCACCGACTAGGAGAAGCTAATTGCAAAATAAAATATCTGATAAATAAATTGAATCCAAAACATACCAAAGTTACTTCTAACTCAACAATAAGAAAACTAATTACATAATGGATAAAAGATTGGAACAGAAACTGCATGAAAGACACTTTACAGATGGCAAAAAAAAAGAATATTAAATGCTCAACATTATATGTCATTAAGGAACTGCAAATGGAAAGAGCACTATTCCCCTGCACATTTATTACAATGGATACAACTCAAAACACTGACAACACTAAATTCTAGGGAAGATATGAAACAATAGGCACTGCTGTTGAGAATGCAAAATGCTGTAGTCTCTGTAGAAGACCAGCTCATAGTTCCTTACAAAGCCAAACAAAGACTTGTCACTTGAACCAGCAGTCATACTCTTAGGTACTTACCCCAATACAACTCCACATAAAATCCCATACATGAATATTTATAGTAGCTTTACTTATAACTTCCCCAAGTTTGAAACAACCAGGATGTACTTCAATAGATGAATGGATAAGCAAATTGTAACACATCGATAGAATGTGGTATTATAAAGAGCTAAAAAGAAATGTTCTGTTAGGCCACAAAAAGATATGGAGCAATCCTAAATATATATATGACCAGTCCAAAATCACTATATAGGGCATGATTGCAACTCTATTCCATGCTGCAAAAAGCACAATGATAGAGAAAGTATATGAAGACAGTGAAAATATTGCCAGGAGCTTGGAGAATGGAGAAAACATGCTAGATGACCTGCACTGCAGCTTTCAGGAAGTGCAACTACTTCCTAGTGTGATAGACACATATTGTCAAACATACATCAAAGCCAGCAGAACTGTGAAATATAGAAAGTAAATCCTCATGTTAACTATGGACTATAGTAAATAATAATGTATGAGTTCATCCATTTTCACAAATGTATCACAGAAAGACAAGATACTAACAAGGAAAAGGAGTGAGAAGATACTTGAGAACTCTACTTTCTTTACAATCTTCCTGTAAATCTAACTCTTCCCTAAACAGAAAATATATTCAAATATTCACTGTTTTGGTATTCTTTGTATATTGACACTATCATTTCTTTTGATTCAAATTAAAGGAGCAATCACATCAGACAAGATGAAGAAAAGACTAATCGTCTATTGTGCCAATTTCTCCTTTTGATTACTTTTCTCATAAGAAAAAGAAAGAATTGAGCGCATGACTCTACCAATTTTTGATACTCTATTGTAGACTTTTGCATCTCTTATCACAATCCAAACATTCATCCACTGTGTCAAGTACCTTTGCACATATGCTGCCATGATCATATTCAAAACATTCTCTTGCCACTTGAGCCCTTGATATCAGCTCCCCATTTCTGCCCCCTCCCTGCCTCCCCACCTTCACAAACCCTTGATAAGTTACACATTGTTATTTCCATATCTTACATCATCCTCTATCACTCCTCACCCACTTTTCCATTATTCACCCCCATGGGAGAGGGTACTATTTATCCTTGTGGATTCTTGCTTTCTCCCCTCATCCTCTCCTAATCCTCCTGGTATCTCTACTCTCATTGTTGGCCCTGAGAAGTTAATCTATCCTGGATTCCAGGGATTGTGGACTTTTATCTGTAGTGGCGCTCATGCTCTGATCTAATCTGATTTGTTAGGTAGAATTGAGGTCATAATGGTGGAGTGAAGGAAGCACCAAAGAACTAGAGGAAAGTTGTGTGTTTTGTCAGTATTATACTCCACCCTGACTGGCTCATCTCTTCTTTGTGACCCCTCTGTGAAGGGAAGAAGCATACCAGCCTGTGTGATCATGATGTGTCAATGAGATCAAGTATCAGGCTTCTAAGAACCAGAACAAATTCATATCCAATGAGAATGTGCGGAAGGGGGCATGGAGTGGGGACTCAATACCCATCTGTAGACAATTGGACTCTATGAATTTAAAGACAAGATAAAGCACAATGATTTGTGTATTAATTTATTTGTTCATTCAACAGATAGTTATTGGCAGCTTACTATAAGGTCTTTTTAAGCTTCCTTATAACTACAAGGATTTAATGTCTTTCCATTGCAAGGATATAGTCCATCAGTTATGCACAATAGGCCAAATATTTATATTTAAATATTTATAATATACATTATCTTCATAGTTAACCCTCGTAAACCAGTAAAAGTAAAGCAATTATAAAGAAATTTTACAAATCACATCAAGGAAACTCTGAAGGAGGTAAGAACTGGAAATCAGAAACGTTAGAAAAGTAAGATAGGAGACGATATCTCTTAAAAGTGATTCTGCTTTTGAAAGGTTGCAGCACTGTGCATGCTATTCTTATATTCTCTTGAATTCAGCATGAAGCGATTGCTTGTTCATAAAGTAAATTCTTACATGCATTCATTCCTTAGGTGTTTAGAGTCCTAGATAACAAAGGAATGAGTGAGAAAACAAGGAAAAAGAAAAATGGAATGCTGTTTAGTCCTTATAGAAATGAGAATTTGATAGAGGATTATACAAAAACGGTGTCCCTTTGCACTTTTAAAAGTGCCCTAGTTTGAGAGAGAAATGATATGATTATTCTAATCGGTGAAAGGAGTAAAGAACTAGAATTATAAATAACATTAAATTAATGGCATATTTAATGGGACATGCAGGGAGTAAAAGAAATTAAAGCGAAGAGGAATCTCTAAACTGGGTCAAGTGCCAAAAGGAAAACATTATAAAACCCAATAATGGTATGATAAAGTGCAAGTCACTGGACAAAGGTCAGTGTACAGTCCTTCACTAAATATTATGTGACTTTTCCTTGTCTCACTGCTAATTTTTTTGCCAAATCAATTGGGATATGAGGAGGCCTAATTCATCATAAATCACTAGTCTGAAGGGATCTCAATAAATTACGCAAATTTTCTAAGACAGAGAACTAACTAGGGAAGTTCCCTGGCATTAAGAGATTGAGTATCTCTGAAGTCATTTCCCCTTTTGTCTGACCTGACATAAGGCTTTCTTGCCTTACCTTCTGGTCAGATTCCCACTTTTGCTCTTCTTTCCTAGGGCTTGCTTAGCTACTTAATAGTCAAGCATTGGAAATCTGAATTGTATTGCAGATATTTGGGGAAATTGAATGAATGTGAGGGTGCATTTGATATTATTTGTGTGAGTGAATTATTGTCAATTATCTTTCATAGGATAAGGTATTATAGTTAAGTAGAATAATGTCTTTAATTTTATAAGAAATACTGCTGAAGTCTTCAAAGGTTAGACAGTCATATTGTCTATAATTTATGCTTAAATGGTATAGGAAATATGTTTAAATATCTGCATATGCTATATTTAGATTATGTAGCTGCAAATACAAGAATAGATAAATGGACAAGATATGATGAACTGCTACTCTGTTAAATCCAGGTGTGGCAGTCACTCATCATGTCCATTTCAAGATTGGGAGTATAGGGGTGGAGTCTAGCCTGTCAATCTTGAGATAGCCAATGAGACCTCTGTGGGGCCATGGTTTCTCCTGAGGATTCTAGGAAATCTGGCCTCTTTTCCCCCTTGGAGGTGAGAGACTCATGACTCAGTCCCTTAAGACGCTCTACTGACAAGTCAAAAGGTTGATTCCCTGCGAAAATTCTCGGAGAAGAAGCCACATGGGCTTACCCTGATGGAACCAGATCTCTGAAGCTGAAAAAGCCATGTCAAGATTCCTTCCAGTGCTGAGATGCTTGAAAAGCCACAAGGAATCCCCTGCCCATGTTGAGATGCTTCTACCACCACTGGATACACAGACTCTGCACTCACTGGCCTGTGATTGTCCTGACATTGTTGCATGGGCTTCGTGAGTCTCCAGAGGACTATGGATGGTATCGGACATATGGGCTAATATCAGACTTATGGACGTGGGCTAGACTGGGTTGAGATGCTTTCTCAATGCTCCATTCATTTTGTATATAAACCTCTCCCTTATATACATATGATGTTCATGAATTCGTTTCTCTAGTCTTCTTGGACTAACACACCAAGGTATGGGTATATATATGGTTGCTCATATAATTTTTCCCAAAACTTGCATGATTGAATTTTTTAGCTAAAAATAATTTTCATCACCATTGACAGTCTTAATACCTATACTCACACCAACATTATTTCTCACACTTATTCTAAGTGATCTTGTTTGTTTTGCAAATTAAATACCATCTACATTTCAGATTTGACAGTTCTAAAACTGCTGTATTGATCCCTGACTGTCAACAAGTGTCTTCAACCTCCATTCTTCAAAAGAATAGGGGACACACTCAGAACACGGGAATACTGTGTTGTTTACAATCAGGAAAGGTAAGAGGGGGTATAGCTCAGTGGTAGAGCACTTGACTGCAAAATCAAGAAAGGTATAAGCCAAGGTTGTATTCTTTTACCACGTCTAGTCACTGTATCTAGTCAATCTGTATCCTAAGAAAACAATTTGAAAACACTGGATAATATGAAGAACATAGCATCAGGATTGGAGGAAACATCATCATGCAGATAGCATAAGCTTACTTGTGAAACCTAAGAGGACTGAGGCACTTGCTCATGAAGTTGATGGACTGTAGCCTTTAGTATAGATTACAATTCAGTGTAACCAATGTAAACCAAAATCCTCACAACTGGACCAACAGACAGCATCATGGTAAGTGGAGAAAAGACTGAAGTAGTCATCTTTCTTGGATCCACAGTCAATAAATCAAATGATACATTGTATTCAGAAAATCTATTGTACATGATTTCTTTAATGTATTGAAGAGCAAAGATGTGACTTTGAAGACTAAGATGTCAATTGATAACCCAAGCTATCAATTGATATGGTGGCAATAATGGGCTCAAATGCAGGAACCATTGTTAAGGTTGGAACAGGATAACATTTCTTTCTGTTGTACATCCTTTTGCTACATGTCAGTACTGACTCAACAGTACAACAACAACTCAAGCCAGGACATTTTCTTTTTTAAAAAAATCATTTTACTGGGGGTTCATACAACTCATCACAATCCATACATACATCCATTGATGCAAAGTACATTTGTACATTTATTGCCATCATCATTCTCAAAACATTTCCTTTCTGCGTAAGCCCTTGGTATTAGCTCCTCATATTTCCCCTACCTCCTTCCTCCCCCTCCTCATGAACCCTTCATAATTTATACATCTTTATTATTTTGTCTATCATACACTGTCAAATATCACCCTTCACCCAATTCCCTGTTGTCCATAGCCCAGGGAGGAGGTTATATATAGATCCTTGTAAACGGTTCCCCCTTTCTATCTCTTCCCAACCCATTTGCTGCAGAACATCTTAGCCAATCTTGTGAATATAATTCAAATCTTGCAAATCATCTGATGGAAGTAACTTGGCTTCCTTTGGCATTAGAATAAACCAATACTACTTACCAGAACCTTCCAGACCTTAATTGAGCTAGTCCCTGGCCATCTATCCATTGTCATTGAAGCCCCTCTCCACCATTACTGTGCTCCTCACCTAGGCTTGATCCCAAAGATTTGACAAAATACTAAGTCTTTTTTTGTCAAAAATAGAGTATCCAATCCTCAAATTTCTATGAAACAGCAATGGTCCTTGTATAACCAAAGTCATTGGAGAACAGGGTGGAAGAGCATACATTTTCTGATTTCAAAATACATTATAAAGATATATTGCTATTGTCTGGTACCAATAATTTTTTTTACAACTCTTAAGGAAACACTACTCAGACTTGTATCATCCTCACAGTCATCTCAATATTTGAGCCCACTGTTACATCCACTGTCAGTCCATCTGACTGTGGTTTTCTATATTTTATGACTCTCTATTTCACAAAATGTGATATCTTTCTTCAAAGCTTGTTCCCCCTCATCCCCCAGACACTGTATACAAAGCCCAGGTGATGAAGTATCATGATACTTGCCTGTATGCAGCATTCTGATTATACTTCTTCTAAGACAGAACTGCTCATTCTTCTGGCAGTCCATTCAATATTCTTTGCCAATCTCTTAATCCAAAATCATCAGTTCTTCTGTTTACCTTATTCATTGTCCAATTTTCACATGCATAAGAGATGACGGAAAATACTGTGATAGGTCAGGCACACCTTAGTTCTCAAAGTGTCATCACTGCCTTTTAGCACTTTCAGGAGATCTTTTGAAGCAAATATTCCCAATCCAATATTCAGCTTGAGTTTTTGACTGCTGTTTCCATGGATTTCAGTTGTGAATCCAAGTAAAATGAAGTTCTTGGCAACATAAATATTTCTCTTTCTTAAAAAACAGGACAATTAATTATATTGTTCAGGTATTTTAGCATTAGTTTTGATCATCTTTCTTTAGTGTTATATTGGAGTCCGTCTAAATTTCTTGGCATAGATAAGTGAGCACTTCTAGTGTTACATCCTTTTGTTGAAACATATCAATTCATATCCCATAAATCCTTGAGTTTTATTTTTGCCAGTGACTTCAGTACAGCTTGCAATGCTTTCTTCAAAACCATCACATTTTTCCTGTAATGGTTGAATGATTAACACTTCTTTTTAGTCTAGTGACTCAGTAGATTCCTCTCATCTTCTTTTGATGCATCCTATGTACAATATTTTGTCCACATAATCCTTCAATATATCAATTCAAAGATTGATTTCTTTTCCTTTTGTTTTTCTGTGTCAAGAAGTCACGTGTGTTCTTCCTTTGGGTTTTCTAACTCCAGGTCTTGGTGCATTTTTAAAACTATTTTATTGGGGGTTCATACAACTCTTATCACAATCGATACACATATAATTGTATGCAGATCACATTTGTACATTTGTTGCCATCATTATTCTCAAAATATCATACTTTCCACTTAGGCCCTTGATAATAGCTCCCCATATTTCCCATGCCACCCCACTCCCTCTCCCTCACGAACCTTTAATAATTTACAGATTATCACTATTTTGTCATATCATACACTGTCGGATGTGTCCCTTCATCCACATCCCTGTTGTCCACACCTCAGGGAGGAGGCTATATGTAGACCCCAGCAATTGGTTGCCCCTTTCTACTCCACCTTCCCTCCACCCTCCCAGTGTCACCACTCTCACCCCTGGTCCTGAAGGTTTCATCTGCCCTGAATTCCCCATGTTTCCAGCTTTGTGCGTTTCATTTTGATGCTTCATTTTTTCCAGCTACTCTTTGAATCCTTTGTTCAACTTTTTCCTTTCATTTCTCCTATCACTCTAGATACCCTATATTCAATAATAAGTTTGAGTCTATTACTATATACATTTGAGGGGGCATCACTGCCCTCTGGTGGTCGTGGGAGCTACCCAACCTTGCTCCTGGAGAGCTGCTGCTGGATTTGAACCACCAAGCCCATGGGCCGCAGTCCCACACTCAACCACTTACGCCACCGGGGCTTAGCTACATTTTTATATTTATTTCTCTTCCTCTCTTTTTAATGACCTTTCGTGGTCTTCATGCATCATATTCTTGAAGTCATCCCACAAGTCATTTGGTCTTCAGTCATCACTGTAAAGGTGTCAAATCACTTCTTCACAGGGTTATTAAATCTATGTGAGTGTGTTAGGGTTCTCTAGAGAAATAAAACCAGGACACTAATAATTCTCTCTATACTTTATATAGATAGAAAGATATCTAAAACAAGAAATAAACAGTTAACTAATCTATAAAGCAGTACAAATGGCTCAGTGCAACTCACTTGTGTGAGACAACTAATATACTGGCAGTCTTTTAAGACTTGAGGGCCGCCGAGCAGTCCTCTGTAGAGCAATTCAGGCTATCCAGCCACATGCAGCAAGCAGCAAGGCAGGTCACCAACAGTCAGCCTGATGATAGGGTCTGACTATCCCCAGCTCAAGAGATTTATATTTCAGAAGCATGTCGAAGCAAAAGTTGAAGAAACCTCAACTCACAGCGACACAGTCACTGATTAAGTGTCCCATGGGTAGTGTACCTTAGAAAATGAGCCATTTGTATCTCCACCCTTCAACTTATCTCACATGTGTTCATTAGTCATGTTGTCACAGCAAACCTACCTATCTTCTTTGGCCAGGTTGTCACAATAAACCTACCAATCACAGTGGGATATACTCAAAATATTTACCTGGTTCTCATAGACTTATTTAAGTGTTTGTCAACTTCAATCTGAACTTTTATAGGAGCAATTGATGGTCTGTCCTAATGTTGGCCCCTGGTCTAGTTCCTAACTGATAATATTGAACTTCTATGTCATCTCTTTTCACAGATGTAGTCTCTTTGATTCCTACATATACCACCCATAGGTCCACATTTATAGGTGGCACCTTTATTGTTGAAAAAATATTTTCAATAAGTTAGTCTTTCAAAATCATATCATGTAATCTCCATTGACATTTCTATCACTCCATTGACATTTCTATCACCAGGGCCATGTTTCCCAATTATCCACCATCTAATTTGTTTCCAACTTTAGCATTCTATACACCAGCAATGATCAAAGCATCTTGAGATATGGGAAGGAGTTAGCTGTATGAATATGCAGAAGTGGAGCAGAAAGATTAATAAAACCATCCCAGAGGGAAGTTGGCAAATACTATATGAGATCCTAGTAAAACTCAACTTGTATATTAACAACAGAACAGCAGGTACTGATAAACCATTAGATGTGGACTAGTAATTGGACCCCGAAGACTTATGGAAGCCTAACAGTGAAGAGCATATAGTAATACCACAGGCAAGCCAGAGTTAATGAAGAGATGAGAAGCTTATTGTTCTAGTTCAGGCAAAGAAACATGTGTACCTTGAATGATGACAGTAGTGGTGTGTTTGAGTGATAGAACTTCAGTTTCGGGTAAGTGCATGTCGACAATTCATGGTGTTAAGCTATATGGTTATAGGGTCTGCTTACAGAGGTCAATAAACTAAAAGTAAGTTGACAAGGTGATAGACAATACAGACTTAGCAGAAGATGCATGGAAACTGCTAGCCATATGGTGAGTGACCAGATAAACTATAAATTTTTAGTAATTTAGTTATTGAAAATATATTGATAGAGAAAATGAAGATAACCTTGGGTGTACATGATGGCATCTTCCAGGAAGCCTAGAACTTTTGTTTTTTCCAAGAGTTCTTCACTGCTGTCTTTTTGTTTCTTGGTTTTGTGGCTTAATTATCATGCATTGACCGACAACACATGGTGATCTTTATGTACCTGAGATTTCTAGCAGATTCACCAAAAAAAGAGGGGGACATGAAAAGCATTTTACTACCATCAGGGAATGTTGGCATCTTGTTCCTTTTTCAGTACTTAAATAAAACTGAAAATAATTTTCTGAAAGGTTTCTAAGACCTTAAAGAATGGTGGGTGATGGTGGCTGGCAAACACCTCTGAGAATAATTTAAAACTGGTTGGGGGTGGGGGGAGTACTCCAAAGGAGTACATGGGGCCAAATAAAGCAAGAGGGAGATAAAGTGGACGACAAGAGTTGGAAATATTTTTATTTCACTACAGTAGTCTTCATATAATTCTCATCCAGGCATAAATCTATAGTGACCAGAACAGAATTTGCTAACAAAAATTAAGTGGAAGCACAAGACTGGAATGAGAAGCAAAATGATTTCTTGCCATTTGAGTTTATTTCTTTGTATCCTTCTGTCAGTGGAATAAGAAGCACTAGTTGTACGCTCTGGTAAGCACTGGACTGCTAACCTAGAGGTCGGTGGTTCAAGCCCATCAGGCAGCCAAGAAAGAAAAATCAGAATTATCTTTTTCCATGAAGATGCACAGTCTTAAAACCCCTATAAGAGTCCCTATGTATCACAGGTCATCAAACTTTTTAAACAGGGGGCCAGTTCACTGTCCCTCAGATTGTTGGAGGGCCAGACTACAGTTTAAAAAAAAACACTATGAACAAATATACTGGAGGCCCAGGATAAGTCGGCTGCTAAGCAGGACAGCAGCAGCGGCAAAAACACCCAGTGGCCCAAATTAATGTCCTCAACAGCCTGCATGTGAGCCACGGGCCGTAGTCTGAGGACCCCTGATCCACATGGTAGCAGTAGGATATTAGGTTATACTAGTGAAGTTAAAAAAAATAGTTACTAATGATGGGCCAGTGTAACCCATTTAGTAATGCAAGACTCTAAGCAGTCTTGCTCAATTGCCTGTTTTTCTATATCAGAGTGAATACAAAACAAAACAAAACACAACCCCGTGTGTTTTCTCTACGTTCTCAGAGATTTGTGTCAAATAATAAAAGATAGAATGGGGGGCGAGGGGTGGTCTGAGACCGTTTGTTCTGTCTAGTGACGAAAATAAACATAAAGCTCACGACCATCCAGCTAACGCTACCACAGAGTGACCTTCAAGCTAGGTCCCCCAGTCATTTCTCCCCTCAGCGCTGCTGCTGATTTAGAACTGGTGGCCCACATGGAATGTAACCCAACGTGTTACCACTACATGACCAGGATTGTTCCATCAGAACAGAATATTCAGGTATAGCAAGCATAATGTTCTGATCCTGCCCCTCAACCTATCAGGGGAGTGCTGTGGGAGGAAGAAGAATCACTCCATCGTTCTCTTCTCTCCCACAGAGTGAAAAGGAAAAAGGCTATTTTAGTGGCCCTGAGAATCACCATGCCTTCCTCCTGAGTTGACTGTCATTTCACTCCTGTAATGTACATACATCAAGGCATCTCCAGTCCCTTTAGGATTTAGTAAAACCAGAATGTGGATTGGGAAGTATTTTCTCCCTCACCTTCTTTCCCAGCCTCATCTCTCCACAGTCTGGCCTGGGATTGGGGAATCCAGGAGATAAGTACTCAAAATCTCAGAGAGCAACACTGCACTCTGTGGCTTTCGTATCTCAACAAGCTCCCCTTCTCATTCTTCAGTACAGATCCTCAATCCTGTGCTTCTGCCTTCCCTTTTCTGAGTACAGGAGCCTCTGTGCACTGCTGACATCCTGAAACACATGGACAACTACAGTAAGGCCATCTTTTACTTGACTGCCCCCAAATCTGAGGACAGAGTTTGTGCCTCCTTTATCTTGTAACATCAGTATCTAGTCAACTTTTTATTGTTTTTTTTTTAATAATCGATTAAAAAACTTCTCAGAGACTGTATTTAAAGATACAATATTGTTTTTAAGTAGCAAGAAATGAGGTAAAGATCCTCTTTTTAAAAAATCCTTTTGGGGTGAGCCCCGGTGGCATAGTGCTTGTGTGTGGGACTGCGGCCCACTGGGTTGGAGTTTCAAATCCAGCAGCAAGGTTGGGCCTCCTACTCCTACCACCAGAGGGCAGTGATGCCCCAAAAACAAAACAAATAAAATCATTTTGTTGGGGGCCCATACAACTCTTACTACAATCAATACATACACGCATTGTGACAAGCGCATTTGTACATTTGTTGCCATCACCATTCTCAAAACATTTACTTGTTTCTTGGGACCTTGGTATCAGCTCCTCATTTTTCCCTTCCTTCCCAATCTGCCTCCTTCACAAACCATTGATAATTCATACATTATTATTATTTTGTCATTCATTACACCATCTGGCATGTCCCTTCACCCACTTTTCTGTTGTCTGTCCCCCAGGGAGGGAGTAATATGTGATCATTTCCCCCTTTTGACTCCACATTCTCTCCCCCCTCCTGGTATTGCCACTCTCACCACTGTTCCTGAGGGGTTTATCTGTCCTGGATTCCCTGTGTTTCCAGATTCTATCTGTACCAGTGTACATCCACTGGTCTAGGTGGATTTGTAAGCTTGAATTGGAATCCTGATACAGGGCAGGGGGTCGGGGGAGGACACATTAACTATCTAGAGGAAAATTGTATGTTTGATCATTGCTACACTGCACCCTGACTGGCTCATATTCTTCCCACAACCCTTCTGTAGGAGATGTCCAGTTGCCTACAGATGGGCCTTGGATCCACACTCCACACTCCCCATCATTCACAATGATATATTTTTTGTACTTTGATGCCTGATACCTGATCCCATCAACACCTTGTGATCACACAGGCTGGTGCACTTCTTCCATGTGGGCTTTGTTGCTTCTCAGCTAGATGGCCGCTTGTTTACTTTCAAACCTTTAAGACCCCAGACACTATATCTTTTGATAGCTGAGCACCATTGAGCTAAAGATTTTAGGTTTTGTTTCCAAATTCTACTTCTTAGTATGTCCAAATATTCAGATTCTGAGTCATAATTCATCCATTTTTCTTATGTATTCTACACTAGTTTTTAGAAAGGGATACTAAGGCTTGAATTATTGGTTGATGGATTTTTAGTTTAAAAAGTATACCCTCGAAAATTTGCAGTCTAGACAGCAAATATAAAGATACACAAAATAGTGTCCAGAAAGATCCTAAAGATATGTACATGTCTACCATATTTCCTGTTAAGTAAACTCCATTCAATTCACTTACAAAGAAGCTTTCTTTTGCACTCTTGAAGAAGCTGATCAAGGAGGCCTCCAGCTGAGTGAAGATAGACAAGGGCCCACCGTGACAATTCTTATCTTTTACACTTCCTTGGAAAATTTTCTACTATATACTTCACATATAGTAAAAGATGATTCATTTCTAAAGGGAAAAAGCAGGCATGAAATGAGAGAGCTGGTTATAAATTTCACCAAATCCAACATGAGCTCTGTTAGAATAATGTTTCTTTACGTGGGAGGAGAGTTTTCCTCATGCTGTCTTGTATACCCGCAGTAAGAACTAAGGAAACAGCACTTATGCTCAAGGCCCTAAGCGCTCCAAACAACAAGGTACATTCCTGTCCTCAAAATGTCCACGGAGTGGACACACACCATTTTAAAATAGCAATTAGAGTAAGTGATGAAGGCCAGAAGGGAATTAAGTCTTTACTATTATTTATTCATGCAAATTTTGGAATGATTGCCAGCTATTTATTCTGTCAAATTATTTAATATATATGCTTTCCCTTCCCACTAAGGTCCAAGCGTTGTGACAGCAAAGCACTTGCAAAGCTTTTATGTCAAACTTAGAGTTTCTTTGAATGTGTCATGACACACAGTAATAAATATACTGCATATTATGACTTGAAGCATATCTCAGAGTAAATAACCTATAGCAAGAGTTTCACAAAATAGATCTACCATGACGGCATCAACTCATTGTGATGTTGTAAATCAGTAGCTTTTCATTATGCATCAGGTGATTTTTTGAGATTGTTAATTATGACTCCCTAAAGGGAGTCAACCTACAGCTTGAAAATAAATAGATAAACCAATCCTATGGATAGGACCTTGATTAAGACTCATGGCACCCCCAACTGTTACAGAGTAGAACTGCTCTGTACAAATTTCTTTAAAGTAAACTTTATAAAAGCACATTGCTAGGACTTTCTTCCAACTACCTCACGAAGATGAGTTAAAACTGTCAACTTCTTGGTAGTAAGCGTAAATTGTTTGATCCACCCAGGGATCAGACAGTTTGAAAAAATATACTCCATAGGATATGTTTCTATTGAGAACAAATCTATACTGATATGAAGCGAGGGGGGTAGGCATGCAGAGTGAAGATCCAAAGCCTGTCTGTAGACAGTTGGACAGTCCTTACAGAAGGATAACAAGGAAGAGATGAGCCAGTCGGGGTGCAGTATAGTATCAATGAAACATACAACTTTCCTCTAGTTAGTTAATGCCTCCTCCCCTTGAATATCATGAGCTCAATTCTACCTTACAAATCTGACTAGACCAGAACAAATACACTGCTGTAGCTCAGAGCCCACAACCCAGGGAATCAAAATGTCTCAAAACCAATAATGAGATTAGAGATACCAGGAGGAGGGAGAAAGGGAGAACCAGTCATAAGAATCAACATATAACCCCCCTCCCAGGAGGACAAACAACAGAAAATTGGATGAAGGGAGACAGTGGACACTGTGAGATATGAAAATAATAACAATTCATAATTTATCAAGATTTATGAGGGAGGGAGGAGGAGAGGAAATGAGGAGATGATATCAAGGGCTCACGTAGAGGGGGAAAAAAGTTTGAAAATGATGATGGCAGCATATGTACAAATGTGTTCACACAATGGATGAATGTATGGATTGTAATAAGAGCTGTAAGAGCTCCCAATAATGGTATTGAATAAAAAAAAGTGTCTATTATCAAAACCTACTAGGTTCACAATGATAGGTGGTGAATCATCAAATCTGAAGAAAACACAATAGTATGGTGATTCAGAACTCAGATTGTTGAACTCTTGGCAGTCTAGCAATTATGGTTTTGCTACATCAATGCCCTGCATGCTGTATTAAGAAACAGATTATTTCAGAAACCTATGATTGACATTTTCAGTGAATATTATTGTAAATTTTCCCTGACAGCCAAGTCTCACTGTTTGTGTAAAGAGCTTCCAGCCACAAAGGGATTGATTCTGTACAAGTGAATAATTCAGGTACTGTGATATGGAGTTAGCTTACCAGTATACTTCTCTCAACTTTCCTCTAGTTATTTAATGCCTCCTCCCCTTGAATATCATGACCTCAATTCTACCTTACAAATCTGACTAGACCAGAACATGTACACTGCCATAGCTAAGAGCTATAAAAAAATTAGCAACAGGAGTTAATCAAAGACAATATTAACAGAAGTTCTTTACTATGCAGGAGGATGATTGGTAAGTCTCTACCATAAATTAAAAAGGAGGCTTTGAAAGTGACCCAAAGGCAGATTAAAAAACAACAACAACATAGATCCAGAAATAGATTTGTGGCTCACAATAAATCCTCGCTCCAATTTAAGATTAATTAGTTCTTACATTATATCCCTGCTTGATACTCACCCTCAGGGAACACAGAAGAGATGGTATTATAACAAAATGTGATGAGGAAATATCTACCTGACAAATGGTACCCAGGTACCAGATAAAATAGTATCTGGGTTTGTTTCCAAAGAAACAGCCATCTAAGTGAAAGTCAGTTAAGTCCACCTGGAAGAATCACACCAGCAGCCATGATCCAAAGACTGTAAACCATATATTCCGATGCTAAAGGAGGAAATAGTATCACAGGCTAAACTGTGAGATTCTGGTTTGCAGAAGGGCATGGCTAACAGGGGAAGCCCAAAGTGCATGTGTGGGATCCATATAGGAAAAAACCTCCGATGATTTCCTTCTATCCATAATGGAGGGATGGGAAGAAACTTGTTACCAAACAGAGTGCAATGGAGAGATAGAAGATCAAAATGATAAGCCTGACCTGAACCCCTAAAATCTTGTCAGTTGATCCCCTCTCCGAGGTACTGATTTGGCTTTCGACATTTTCTGTATTTGTTTGTTTATTCATATTGAGGTTTATCTCAGATGTGTTTTCTCATTAGGGATGACCTGCTTAGATTTGTATTGTATGTTTTTCTGTTTTTCAGTATATGAAACCTAGGACTGATGAACCGACAAGGATAGCAAATTGAATAAGGGTTTCAGTGGAGTGGGGGCAGGGGGTGGACCAGAAGGAGTAAAAGGGAAAAGATATCAAGGAGTCCAAGGAGGAAAAGAAAGTTTTGAAACATTATGGTAGCAATTGCACAATACTGCTTGATGTGAGTGCACTATGGAATGATTTAATATCTTTATTAACTTGCAATAAAATGATAGAGGAGGGAGAAAATGCACGTCTATTAGCAAAACACATTATGTTCACAATAATAGTTGGTTAATCATCACATCTGAAGGAAATATAGCATGATGATTAAGACTTCAGATGAGGTGATAAGGAATATCTGAGTTGAATGCAGAATCTACCAATCATTATATCTGTAACCTGGAACAAGTTATTCACTGAGCCTTACTGTCTTCAAACTGAAAGTGGACACAGTAGACACGTCATGAGTGGTTAATTCCTCAGAGAGGACAGCCTTCTTCATTGTCTGTTCTTAGTCTAGAGGCTTTGTTGAAATTTGTTCCCTTTCAGTCATCCTGCTGGTATTTGAAATACTGGTGACGTAGCTTCCAGCATCCGACTCACCTGCAAGCCACCACAATATGAAGAACTGACACCTGTGGAGAGAGTAGAACTCACGCATGTCGACGTTATTACTGCAATTCAAAGCCATTCATATTGATGCTGCTAAGTGCCCTCAAGTAGGCTCAAACTCAACCACTGAAAGGGAATGGTGTGGTCTTGTAGCATTGTTGCAGCCACTAGGTCAATCAGGCGCATGGAGAGCCTTTCTCCTTTTCACTGACCCTCGGCTTTACGAAGCAGGATGGCATCGTTATAACTCCAGTCTTCCGAATCTGAAAGCAGCTACGTGATGAAGGGATAAAAGCCTACTCTCAGAAGACATGTCGCAATGTGACACTGCTGCTGGCTCCAGAGGAAATACTGATGAGGAGGATGTCAATGAAGTGTGACCCACTTAACCACAAGACACTGAGGCGCAGACATTACCCTTCTGGACCTGCCACCCATGTTGGAGAACAAATAAATGAGCAGAAAGGATCTGGGTCCCTTGCACTCATTGAATTGAACAGGCAAATGGCTATGATTCTGCACCAAGTTATGCGCTCTGCATAAGTAATCTGAGATGGAGACGATATGTCCATTCAGCTGGAAACAGATTCTGGCTGCTACTTAAAATATCAGCGGGAGTGTCAATCTACTGTGCTGTCTACATTTTTTTCCACACTGTTCCGGCAGTAAGATTGAAAATTCTGTGGCTCCCCCCCCCAACCCTGCTACTTGTGGATTGACAATGTTTCTAGACAGCTGTTTTAATGCCCCCAGACTCCAGGAAAAATCACCTTTCGGCACTGGAGAGGTTTGACATTTGTACATTTACCCATGGAGATTCAGGACATTTTGTTCAGATGGCTGGATTTCTACCATCTGGGTGGTGACATGAGCCAGTAATTCCTGCTCCGTGGCCTGTGGTAAGCAGTATTGTGCAAGCAGTAGCATCTGAACCCGTGATACAAAGTATCTTGAAGAAGATTTTGGATTCCCTCATTTAGATATTCATAATGGCAGCACGAAAGCGTCTTATGTTTCGGAAAGCCTTACACTATGTGGGTCCTGATTTCCTTTCTACTAATCCCCTCACACAACACTGTTGCCTGCAAAGTCTATGATTTGTGAGAGCTAATGAGTCTTTTGCTGGAATGTTAGTCACTCTTCATTTATTCACCTGGACGACAACCTCCGAGTTTCATCCCCAACTTAAACATCATCTACTCCCTAGAGTTCCACTCCTTGGGTCAGAATGTCAGGATGTGTCTCTGTACATCCTAGAAGGAGAGCTTCTGGAGAATGTGTAGCACAAACATATCCCAGAGATTAGTATCCTGCCTTGTATTCAGCGCAGTGTCATCAGTACATACATAATAGATAGGTGTACAACGTACAGCTGGGCTACAAAAAAAGAGGGAGTCCCGAGATAACCCAAAGGGTTATGTTCTCAACTATAAGCTGAAAGATTGGTGGTTTGAGCCTACCCAGAGGTACCTGGAAAGACGGGTCTCTTCATCTTTTCCTGAAATGTCTGTGAACACTCGCCCTGTGCACACACGGGTTGCCCTGCATTGGAATTCACCAGACAAATAGTTAATGACGCAATGAGGAACTGCCAGAAGTAGAATGTTTCAATGAACACTCTTGTATCTTTTTAACAAAAAGCAGGGTAAGGCATTCTGAGGTGTCCAGAAAGAACTGAAGACTGAGGACCCTTGTCTGACTGAGCAGCATGGGAAGTTTCAGGGAAGAGGAAGTGCTTGCTGCCTTATGCTGCTGTTCAAAGTGGCTACACTTGAAAGTGGTTGGTACTATGTGAGATGAACTTATTATATTTTTTTCATATAAAAAAGTCCCTAACTCACTGCCATTGAGTAGTTTCCAAATCAGAGTGATTCTTCAGCATGGGCTAGAACTGTCCCTGTGAGTTTCCACAACTGCCACTGTTTAGGAGAGTGGAAAGCCCCAATTCCTGCTCTGATGACCGACCTAAACAACTGCTAAAGGAATAAGGAACGGGAGAGTACACGATGTTGATGCTTCATATAATAACTACTGTAGGTGTCAAACATGAAGGACATTGTGATGAGTAAGGTTTTCTCATAAAAGTAGCTTTCTCCTCTCCACACACTTTTGGGGGGCATTTTTTCCAAATTTTCTTTTAGAACTGCTGTTTTTTTCAACCAGGGAGCAGCAAGATAAACAGAGATAAGATCAAACATAAACATGGGTGCTTATGTTTTTAAGCCTTGCATTTCCACTTACTAACCATGTGTGGCAGTCAGGTACTCTGGTGCCAATTTGACTGAGTGTAGGGGTGGAGTCTAGACTGTCAATCTGGAGATAGCCAATGAGACCTCTGTGAGGGCATGGCTTTCTCTGAGAATTCCAGGAAATCTGATATTTCCCCTGTGGAAATGAGCAACCAGAGATTCAGTCTCTTAAAGTCGGTCTACTGACAAGACAACATGGCAGCATGCCGATAGATCTTGAGTCCTGGAATCTAAGGAGCTGGAAGAGAAGCCACAGGGGTTTGCCATGATGGATCTAGCAGTCTGGGGCTGGAGAAACCACAGAGAGAGCCCTGTCAGCACTGAGATGCTTCTACCACCAATGAACGCTGCTGATAGACCCTGAGTCGTGGAAATGAGGAGCCATAAGGAGATCTGTGCCAGCACCAGGATGATTCTATTTCCTCTGGATAAACAAGACTGCACCTCCTGCCCTGTGATTGTCCTGGTGTCATTGCATGTGCTTCATGAGTTGGAAAGAGATTTTATAGACTGATATAGGACATTTGGGCTAATATGGGGATTATGACCTTGGACTGGACTGGGTTGGGATGCTGTGGGGGTCATGTACTTGATGTCAATTTCATGATTGGGAATGTAGGGATTGAGTCTAGTCTGTCACTCTGCAGAGAGCCAATGAGGCTTTCTCTGAGAAGTCTCGCAATGTATTTCCCTTGTGGAGATGAGAGACCATCCCCCCAATTGTTGGAAGTTGCTCAACTGACAAGACAAGATGGCAGCATCCAAGGAACTGGAAGAGCTGGAAGAGCAGCCACAGGGCCTTACCCTCATGGAACCAGATCTCTGAAGCCAGAAAAGCCACAGAGAGACCCCTGCCAGTGCTGACATGTTTCTACAGCCAATGGATACTACTGAGGGACCCTGAGCTCTGGAAATGAGGGACTATGCGGGACCCCTGCCAGAGCCAGGGCACTGCATCCAGTGGCCTGTGATTGTCCTGGTATCATTGCATGTATTTCATGAGTCAAAAGGAGACTTTATAGATTGGTTTTGAATATATGGGCTAATATTGGGCTTATGATCTTGGACTGGACTGGGTTGGGATGCTTTCTGAATGTTCCATTCCTCTTGTATATAAATCTTTCGCTCACATCCATAGGCATGTTCATGAATTTGTTTCTCTAGTCTACCTGGACTCACACACCACGGAAGGGTTAGGCTCACGATGTGTCAGCATCAATGTGATGGCAGTGTGTTGACCATGGAAACTTAGATCAAGATCACATGTGTATTTCTGTGCCTCCTTTTCCCCAACCAGTCCCATGAAAAAATATCTCTGTGGGGCCTGCCTCCCTGAGAAATTTTCAAGGCTTAAAACTAGGGAGGGTAATGGCTGACAAAGCGTTTTCAAAATTATCTTTCACCAGGACTGTGGGAAGTGAAGACACTATGAGAAGCGGTCAAATTGGATAGACGTCACGGTCGGTGGCCAAGAATACATTACTCTCCTCAGCCGGTTGTGTTTTGCCGCCTTCACTTTCAGCAGTTTCCTCCAAGGTCCTTTATGTCTATTTAATAACACTCCTTGTCAAACCTCTCACACATAAAATGTTATATACAACCTGGCCGAGGCTGACGGCTAGCATTCTTGGTGGAAAAGGGCAAGTGAGAGAAGGCCGGCTTCATTCTAGCCCAGAGCAGGAATGCTTTCTTGCTAAGGACTCTCACGGAAATGGAACACTTCAGCCTTCGCATCATTTTCTTTTACTTTTTGTATTCTTTCAAAGTCTCTCGACTGAGCCCTCTGCAGCTTGTCCATAGTACACAGTTCAGAATCACCCAAGCACTTCCGGCCCTGAGAGTCAGAGAGGGCAACAAATATATCTTAGCCCATTAACTGACACCACGCTTAATATGCGTTGGGCCTAAAGAATCAGCCGAGACTTGCTATTTGCGTGCCGACTGTGATCTGAACACAAGTGTGTGGTGAGGCAGGGTGTCTGGCCCTTGCCAATGCCAAGCAGCCAGGTTCCCATCAGCAAGGAAGCATTCAGCGAGCCTGGGGGTAGCGTCTGTGTGGACTTTAGAGGAAGGGGTGAAAATTCATCAATACTGAGTCATCTAAAAGGTGTTCATGCTGGTCCAGAGAAGCTGGAAGCTGAGATTCCTTTGTTCCCATAAAGGAAGATGGTTGTAGGAAAGAAGGATGGAGGTAAAATAGTGGTTACCCACAGAGTGAACTTAGGGGATAAAGGAAGACGTATTGGATCGTGCACGCGCCGCCGGAGAGATGCTGCACGTTATTTTGCATTTGTGGAAGAACACGCTTTGGAATTCAGCGCACACGCCCATTCCAATGAATCTTTTCATTGCTGTTGATTACACAATCTTGGAGTCTCTCCTTGTCAGTTTCCAGTTGTCTCCGATTAGAGGAGAATTACAATCTGTCTTTATGCCAGGAAAGCAACAACTTGAGGGGAGAGAAAGGACAAACAGAACGGGGCAGATGATATGGAGAAAGAGATGGGTGACTCGTGGTTTCATTATGCACGTCAGAGGGGTCCTTCTGAGGCAAAAATAAATACACATAAACAAAAAGGCCCCTACACATACAAACTGGGACCACTTCCTTCCTTAGAACAGTGTTTAATTCCCTGCCACTCAGCTTTTGTCTCCAGTAGCCATTCTCCTTAAAATAGGAGTATTTTTCTATCGTGATAGCACTATGGGAAACATAACGTGTGTTAGATACCACAGAGAGGTAATTTCTCCACTGAGTGGCTTTTACATTCTGGACTATAAGGGCAGGCAGCCATGTCCTCATCATCTTGTGTCTCGTCTCCAGTACCCAACACCAAGATGCTTGAACTCCATCTTGGGAGCTTTATTAATAACTTCGCTGAGAGTGTCGCCTCACCTGAAACTCAGGCCCCAAATTGCAAATGACGTTCCTCCTGCACTTTAATTTGTGGTCATGACAGTGTCCGCCACTTTGAAGATGTGACGCAAGCTTCTATTTTCTCAAATAAATGAAGTTTAATGAGTGCATGGCGTGTCCTAAGAAATGTACCTATGTCCATGCATTTATGCCTCTCAAACACCCTATATTGTGAGCCTTGCTTTAAATATGGTGAGAAGGCTGGTGTGTGGAGACAGTCACTCCCATGGGGATGAAGTAGTAAACTGGCCTTTGAATCTGGTTCTAACTCCTGTGCTTTTGTCACCACTGCACACAGAGCACTGGGGTTGGAGCCAGGCTCCCCAATTGGGGTGAGGGGGGGTGGAGGGGGAAGAAAAAGCTTCTTTGAAATTAAATATGATGTCAATGCTGAGATCAGGACCTAGGAACTAATGTCTGGAGATGGCAGACCCTCCTTTATACAATACCTAGCTGGTCAGCTAGATAATGACTATATTTTCACTTATTCCTGGTTACCAGCAAGATTGAAAGAGTAGTCATTTATGAGAACAGAATAGATGGGCATATGGATATCAAAGTAGTCTTTTTAAAATAAAAGATAAATGGATATCCAGAATAGATCCATAAGCCCTTTTCTAACACCTAGGAATGGACTAGATTAAAATGCTCCTGCTCACGCCAGAATTGCTGGTCCCCAAAGTACAGCAGTTATGTGGGAGAGACACTGAACTTTCCTGAAGACTGATTTAATAGAAGATCAGTGCTAGAGGTAAGATTCAGATTAAAGTCATCTTGCATTTTACTGTAAAGACTATAGAACGGACCTGTTGTTATTCCTTCACTGGGACCTGATTGGCACAAACTCCTGTAATTCTTTCCAATGGCTAAATCCTCCTTGTTCATCAGAACTCATCTCCCATATCTTCCCCTTGACGAACTGTGCCCCCGAGATTCAGTTCCTCAGAGCTCCTACAGCACCTGGCTCCTCCCTCAGGCAGGGCAACCATCATTTTCAACTAGGCTGCCCATTGATTTACTGCCTTTCTTCCTAGACTGTGAGCCTATGAAAGCAGGTACTGCATCTTTTTCAAGATCCACTGCTAGCATCTAGGACAGTGCAGAGAGGCCTATTTCCTTCATCTAGCATGTACAGGAATATTCACAAAAAAGTGTTATCATCATCTATATTGTTTTATCTTCTGACTTTTCCATTATCATCAGCACTTTCCCACGCTATTGACAGTTTCTTAGAAGTATGATTGCAATGACTGCACCGGGTTCCATTTACTATGTATCATGTGTCTAATATGCCCCCAGGGAATATGTTAGATTTAAGATAGCATAGCCAGCAAAGACATGAGGATCCCTGACTGTGTGGAGTTTGAAAACCAGTGGGAGGAATATGCAACAGCCCAATAATCCTGCTAAAAAGAACCGATCCCAAAGCACAACTGATGGAGAAAGCTTTATGGTTATGATGGAGAAATCTCAGTGTTTAGTAGAGGAAAAGGAAATCAAAATGATGTAGGGGAAATCTAGGATGTCTTTCCCTACGAATATGGTTTTTGAGCTGATGTCTGAAAGAAAGAGGTTCTAGACAGAGAAACCCCCACATGCCAAAGGATTATGGGTAGGAGAAAGCCTGGCCTAAGTACTCGTAGCCTGAGAAGAGTAGTGTGAACAGAGCAAAGAGAAGGAGGAGGAAGTGTGCCTGTGTGAACAGAGGCTAGATAGAGGGCAAAGACCAGATCCTGGGAGAAACCTTTTGAAATAAGAATCGGGTCTTTATCCTAGCAGCATTGGGAAACATATTGAACCAAATAATCATATGGAGGTTTCGAGGCTACTTTGATGCGGCACTACAAACAGAAAATGGATTGATAGGTGAGGGCCGGTCCTGGTGGACAAGGGGAGTGGAGGCATCAATTAGGAGAACCTCGCATTATCCAGTAGAAGGTGGCCTCTGCTAGAATGGGGACCTTGGGAAAGGAGAACAATAGCCAGATCCATGCAATATGAAAAAAGTAAGATCAATGTCTATTGATGACAGATTTGACTATATTTCATAAATGTTGGTTGAATGAACAAAAATTAGTGACAATTAAAATCTCTGGGTATCTGAGATGACACACATTACCAGAGGTACTAGGCTTGTGGAAAATGATCCTTTTCTTGTGACAGAGAGACTGGGAAACTAAGCAATGGAATACCCTTCATTGAGCATAATATTTGACTATTCCAGGGGTGTTTTCCAGCTACATTTTGTAGTGTGTGCCTATGTGAAAGGCTCACTGAAGTGAATCCTCTTGTCAGCAAAGGGAGAGGTGGTCTGTGTAGTTTCTGGCTGTGAGTTTGGTTTGTTTGAGCCTTTGTTTGATTGTTTTATTTCACCTGATTTTTACTAGAGAGTTCAAAGATCCCAAGGTTGTTTTTTTTCCCCCTCATCAGGGGCAAAAACTGAATGAGTAAGTGAGCAGGCAGAACTGCACAAGAATGGAACCAAAAATAAGAATGCAGTAGGTATACTTAGCCTTGTGGACCATATTACAGCATTAAGATTCTTTTACCTTGGTTAGAAAAGGAGTGTTAGGACCAGCTCCACCATATTTATAGCTTCCTAACTTATAGCTAGAAACTGGAAGGCAGAGGATGGTGAAATCAACAAGCAAATAGTGCCCCAAAAGAACTCGTTCCTCATCCTCATTCAAGATTCCAACTCTTGACCTTGGAAAAAAGATAAGGAGCTCTCACTGTTTTACGACTGCATCCTCTATCAACATCTTGCCGGCACCTATTTAAAACAAGCTCATCTCATTATCTAAAAGAAAAATTCCCCTCTTCATTTTTATTTTTCTGTAGCTAGCTTCCTGGAATTTTTGTTGAGGCCTGCAATTATTTTGCATAGCTTATCCCCTGCTAACAAAACTCCTTTCCAAACAGGCCCAGAAACAAACTACATCATTAGTCAGGCAACATTTCCTGTGCCCACTGTGTACAGAACACTGCATTTGTCTTGTACAGGCAGGTAAATAAGGTCTAGTGCTCACCAATTGTTAAAACTCAAGCTGTACATGCAGGGAAAATAAGAACAGAACTTCCCTGTCTTCACCTGTGCCTGTGTTTAAGGAAAATAGCTGAAGTGCACTCAGGATCGACTTTTCACAGAAAGCACTTCAACACCACACAGGACAATCCCCATAGTCACTAGGTGGTTTGTATTGCAAAAGCCCATCCTCCTTTATGCATGATGGGGTTCCACCATCTCCCATTACAAAGATCTTTCCCAACAGTCACTGGCTTTCATACTGATTCAAAGGGAAAGTTGCTGTTATTTCTCACAGCCCCCAAATCTTGACATAACCTTTCTACTTAAACCTTGCTCCAACATGTTGACAGATTCATTAGGCGGACATGCCAAATTATCATAATTTAGGAAGCATGAAATGTGTGCCTAAGTAAAAGCAGAGCAGTCCAAAAATAGCCTTCTAATCAGCTTTTAGAGGTGGTACGGGGTCCAAAGATCAGCAAACCTGCTAATGATTTACGTTTCAACATCTTGCCAACAAGACACTTTAATTGACCAATCTCCAGCTGCTCTGCCCAGCAAGCCCTGCCGTTCTAAAGAGCAGAACTGAATGTCAGCAGCACTCCTGCACACACAGGATTAGGAGGCAGCTCAGCATGTTCCTCCTCCTGGGACAAAAAAAAAATTCAGACCCCCTATGGAACCCTATATGAAAGGAAAAATTGGAAATAAAAATGTATTCACAACCTGACAAGTGGGTAGCAAAATATTGATTCTAGTTTCTTAAAGCAAGTTAAAATAGGTGAACTTGAGAAAGACTCGTGTGTGGGAGGGAATCATATCTTAGAAGATGAAAGAAAAGCAAGTTGAGAGGGAAAATGCCAGCAGCTCCTTCCCTTAAGCTCTGGGCTGTCGGGTGCCCTGATTTAGTGTAGCCAGGGGAGAACCTCTGGGGAGCAGCAGCCAAGAATCCCACTGAGCAGAGTGGTCTCTCTCCCCAGGTGCACATGAGACAGGAAAGGGGACGTCATATAGCCCAGCAAAGCCTCACAGATGCCTGGGATTCTTGGGAGCCATGTGTGCTAATATTGGTCTTTATATTCTCTCTGCCTCTGATCTTATAAAATTGGCATGAGACCAACCTATCTTGGGAGAGAGGATTTTATAAGCTCCGGAAAGAAAAAAAAATGTGGTTTTAATGGAAAAGTTGATGCTTTCTATAAAAGGAATAGTCGTCCCAGAGGTGGTAGAAGCCCCAGCCATGGAGGCAGAAGGCCTGGTGACCTCCAGCCAATCATTCAGCCACTCTGCTCTCTGAGTCGCAGAAATCTCCGTCTTCACATGCAGGGAATATTATCTGTCCTGCCCTCAGCGCTGGGCCACTGTGAAAGCATCAAGTTGTCACCAAGATGACTGATGACTGCTTTTTTTGGAAACAGATCACAAGGTCTTTCTTCAAAAGAAACTTTAGGTGGACGCAAACCTTCAGCCCTTCAATTAGCAGTGAGCTGTGGTAGCTGATTCCATCACCCAATGACGACTCTGCAGAAACCAGAAAGGACAGAAGTGCCTCATAAATTGATGCCCCACAAAGTGAAGGTGTCATCAGCATGTCACAGTATGTTTTTGTCCAAGAGGACAAAGCGAACCAAGTCACAAAACCTCGGTCCTTTTATATTTTCACTGAGGTGGCAGGTAGATGTGGAGGACTTCCGACCTTTCCACACGCAACCAGCTGCTAAGAGAAGAAAGGGTAGGGGACATACTGAATCTCTCTGAGCACCAAGCATGTCCTCCACAGTTGAAGTAGCCTAAAATGTGGAAGAGAGCTCAGAAAGTGCAAATGAATGAGGGATGTGGCTGCTTTTGCTTGTCCCGTTGGTGTTTATTTCCTTGATTTCCACTTAAGTCCAAGTCCAAACTTTCTACCGCACAGCCCTCCTCAAACTGAATTACACATGAATCAACTAGAGAACTTCTTAATACACAGATTCTGATGTTGTATGTCTGGGGATGGATCTGCAAGCCTGTACGCAAGGCAATGTTCATTCTGCTGGCTCTTAGACCACCCTTGAGGGAATAAGGCTGAAAGAGGCATAGACAGAATTTAATGTGGCAGAGAATATTACCAATGAGAGGGCTTCAAAGTGTCCAGCGAAAGTTTTTGTTCCATGTACTTTTTCAAAACCCCCTGGTGTAAGACCAAGTTGCCTAAAGAAACAAATCCAGTGACACTCACCTATGTATATGAACTTTATAGCCTGCTATATCTAGCAGGCACTCTTGCCCAGTCCAACTGAGCTCCGAAAATCTGATACTGTCCATATGCTCCTCTTCAGACTCACAGAGCCACAAACTTATACTGCACAAAGGTAAACTAGGAAGTGTTCAGAGCAATAGATGCAGAGACACTTGGACACAAGGTTGGTTTAGGGAACATGGCTCGGTGCCTGCAGCTCTAGGCATAGGCAGAGGGTGAGAGAGAGAGAGAGAGAGAGAGAGTCCTTCATTCTGATACAAAAGGCCACACCCCCAAGAATGTGTCATCAAGCTACCACTTGATTGACAGGTTTGACTCCCCCCTTGGTATAGTGTTTACTTGACATAAAATCATCTAACTACTACTCCCCTGATAGGTTATGGGCAGGTAGGAGAATAAGCACCTCTGTCCTTGTGGAAGTACAGCCAGAAACTTCTAAGAAACAAGGATGGTGAGGCTTAGCCTTGCTTACTTTGGAAAGCCTAATCAAGAAATGCCAATCATGATAGTAGGCAGTGGAAAGTTATATGCTTCATCATTGTTACATAGCATGCTAACTGGTTTGCCTTCTCCCTGTGACCCCTCTGAAAAGGGACGTCTGTTGCCTACAGAGGGACTTTGAGTCCCCACCCTATACTCCCCCTCATTTACAATAATATAATTTTTAGCTCTTTAATGACCAATACCTGATCTCTTCGACAACTGTGGTCACACAGGCTGGTGTGCTTCTTCCATGTGGGGTTTGATGCTTCTGACTTAGATGGCTGCTTGTTTACCTTCAAGCCTTTAAGACCCCAGACACTATCTTTTGATAGCCAGGCACCATCAGTTTTCTTTACCACATTTGCTTTTGCATGCATTTGTCTTCAGTGATCCTAATGTAAAGGTGGGCACACAATGATATGATTACATGTTCTTTTTTAAAAAAATTATTTTATTGGAGGCTCATACAACTCTTAGCACAATCCAGCCATACATTCATTGTACGCAAAGCACATTTGTACCTTTGTTGCCATCATCATTCTCAAAATAGTTTCTTTCCACTTAAGTCCCTAGTATTGGCTCTTCTTTTTCCACCCCCTCCCAGCTCTCCCCTCCTTCATGAAGCCTTGACAATTTATAAACTGCTATAATTTTATCTTGTGGAACGCTGTATGATGTCTCCCTTCACCCACTTCCCCTTTGTCCACACCCTAGAAAGGAGGTTATATGCAGACCCTGATAATCAGTTCCCCTTTTCTACCCCATTTTCTCTCCACCTTCACAGTATCTTTACTCTCCCCACTGGTCCTTAAGGGATCATCTCTCCTGGATACCCCATGCTTCTGGTTCCTATCTGTACCAGTGTACATCTTCTGATCCAAGCAGATTTGATTTTTTTAAAATAATTTTATTGGGGTCTCATACATTACTTTTCATAATACATAAATACATATACTGTGCCAAGCACCTTCATATGCCTGCTGTCATCATCATTCTCCAAATATCTGTTTTTCCACTTGAGCCCTTGATATCAACTTTTCATCCTTTCCCCTCCATCCTTGCTTCCCCTTCCCCCACCAACCCTCAATACTTTATAAATTATTGTAGTTCTGTCATCTCTTACACTGCCTGACATCTCCCCTTGCTCACTCCTTTGATGTCCGTCCTCCAGATAGGAGATTATGTGTTCATCCTTGTAGTTGGCTCCCTCTCTCTACTCCACCTTTCCTCTACCAATCCGGAAACTCCACTCTCACCACTGACTCCGGGATTTCATCTGTCCTGGGTTCTCCATATTTCCAGTTCCCATCTCTACCAGTGTACCTCCAGCTGGATTTGTAAGGTAGAATTGGGACCATGATAGTTGGGGGAGGAAGCCTTCAGGGACTAGAGGAAAGGTGTATGTTTCATTGCTACCTCACTGCACCTTGACTGGTCTGTCTCCTCCCCATGACTCCCCTGTGGGGGTGGGTCCAATTGCCCCAAGTGGGCCTTGGGTCCCCACCCTGCTCTCCCTTTCATTCGTAGTGATGTGATTCTTGTTCTTTGATGCTTGATATCTGCTCCCTTTGATCTCTCATGATCACACAGACTGATGTGCTTCTTCCATGAGGGCTTTGCTGTATCTGCGCTGGATGACCACTTTTTCACCTTCAAGCCTCTAAAATCCCAGATCCTTTATCATTTGATAGCTGGGCACCATCAGCTCCCTCTGCTCTGTCTACCTCTGCACCCTTTTGTTCTCAGCGATCGTGTTGGGTGGGTGGGCACATAATGTTATGATTTTTGTTCTTTGATGCCCGATACCTGGTTCTTTCTACACATTATGATCGCACCGACTGGTGTGCTTCTTCTATAGTGGGCTTTGTTGCTCCTGGACTATATGACCATTTGTTCACCTTCAAGCCTTTAAGACCTCAGATGCTATGTCTTTTGATAGTCAGGGACCATCAGCTGTCTTCACTCTTGTGCATGCCCCCACATGTCCTCAATCATCATTTCAAGAAGGTGCACACACAGTGATATGATTTTTTCCTCCAACCGGATTTGTAAGGTAGAATTCACATCATGATTGTGGAAGGGAGAAAGCATTTTAGAACTGGAGGAAAGATGCATATTTCATCGTTGCTACTCTGTGCCCTAACTGGCTCTGATGTTATGTTCTTTGATGCCTGATTCCTGATTCCCTTGACTCCCTATTGTCACACTGGTGTGCTTTTTCCATGAGGACGTTGTTGTGAGCTAGAGGACTGTTTGTTTACCTTCTAACCTTTAAGGATGGAGGGAAGATGGGATAGGAAGGGGGAACCTATTATAAAGATCTACATATAACCTCTTCCCTGTGGTACAGACAATGGGGAAGTGGGTGAAGGGAGATAGCAGCAGTGTAAGATATGACAAAGTAATAATAATTTATATATTATCAAGGGTCCATGAATGATCAAAGATTCTTGAGGGATGGGGTGGCTGAATGAAGGGGAAAAATGAGTAGCTGATGCCAAAGACTTAAATAGAAAACAAATGGGTTTAAGAATGAGGAGGCAAAAGATGTACAAACATGTTTGACATACAATGGATAGATGTATGCATTGTGATAAGAGTTGTATGAGCCCCCAATACAGTCATTAATTTTAAAAATTGTACGATAACACACACAAAAAGAAATACCAATTACAATAAAAAGACATAGTACTTGGTAATGCAGAGCATCAAAAGAAATCAGCAAAAGGCTGAGCCCCAGTGGCGTAGTGGTTGTGCGCGGGACTGTGACCCACTGGGATGGAGGTTTAATTCCAGCTCCATGGAGCAAAGGCTGGGCCTCCTACTCCCACCACCTGAGGGCAGTGATGCCCCCCTCAAAAAAAGAAATCCGCAAAAAACTTCCAAGAGATGAAGTAACAACTGGTTGCGACAATGAACTCAGATATGCCAAAAATTGAGAGCATGGCATAGAAACAGCTAATTTTTGTTCTGTTCTACATAAAGTTGTCATGTGTTAGGAACATCCTAACAGCAAAAGAAAACAGATTTTTAGGGTAGAAAGATGTTCAATGCAGCATTCTTCACTTGCATATGAGGACAATGAGGTGTAGCGTTACCTGGTGTGTGCAATAGCACTGGAAGGCAGATCTCTCACTGCTCAGGAAATGCTCCCTGCTGGGCCTCCCCAGTTCCATCTTCCTACCATCTGTCTATATCATACTTGACCTTTTGTCCCTTGGATGTCATTTCTCCTCTTTTTTTCTTCTCTTTTGGAGGGTGGTGGGGAGAAAAAGGAAGATGAAGGGGAGAATCTGAATGTGGTCACAAAACATTGCCTAACTAGGAGTCGTGAAATTTCTCACCTAAAGAAATAGAGGAAGCGTGGAGGGTGAGTTTCCAGAATAAAAACAGCAACAGCAAACACTGTAATCACATCCCATGATACCATTCAACTTAAAGGGGCTCTTTTTTGTGGGTGTTTTGCTTCCGGAGGGTGGCCCCCGGTGCCTGAGCATGTACTGGTGAGCAGATGATGCCCGTTTTGTTTTGCATCATATCTGGGGTGGGTAGATTTACTGAAGGCCCAAGTACCTAACTCTTGTATCTCATTAGAGATTCTCAGGAGAAAAATCTCTAAATCAAAGGAATGGTCAAGATTTCCAAGTAAAATTTTGAAGCTGAACATCATCCCCAACAGACTTTACGTTCCTAGGTGATGTTCCGAAAGCGAAGGAGAGGGGTGCAATTTGCATGGAATAGACAAGAACACAAATTTGTCAGAGCTGGGCTCATAAAAGCCGCATCAGTTGCCTTCAAGGACAATTATCCAACCAGAGGCATTAAATTAGGAACCTTTGCCTTGCTCCCTCCTTGTGGTCTTATAGAGTTACATCTAAGGCTATCAAGGGAGCTGATGAAATGAAAATAATTGTTCTTCAAGAATACCATTGAGTCTCAGAAAACACTCCTAAGTAGGCATAGAATTTGCACTTTTAGAGATTTGCTGCATCTGCATCTATGATTTGACCACGCATGGAGCATTCAAATAAGAAGCCCACTTGAAAGGAGACTTAACACACAACAAGGAAATGGTTGCTCCTTCGTGCTTCTCCTGTGCCAGGGAAAGTTGAGCAGCAACGGATAGATACACATCACACCGAGAAAACTTTCCACTCCAGTCAGCACTGTTCTCAGTGCCTTCCCTGTTTCAGCATAAAAGTTTCACAGGGAAATTTGCCCACAATGACTGCACTGTCTGAAACTCCATAGGATTCTCCCTGGGTTATTTGGATTCTAATATTAGCATGTATTTTTAAATACCCATGTTAGGATCTGAGTCCTGTAAAAAGGAAGATGAAACTATCCTACCCTTTTGTATATGCTGATCCCTTTTACTTGGAGATTTTTTCGTTACAAGGCATGAAACAGATTTAAGGGGTTCAGAATGCTTTTGCTGAGAACTAAATTTCTATTTTCAGTTCACTAAGGCGCCATCAACACAATCACCCTCTGAAGAGACTTGTATGCTACCTAAGAGCCTTCAGCATTGATGTCACCATAAGAGGTTCAACTCCCCCCTGCCAAAGCTGGAGTTCGTCTTTGCTTGATCTTATAATAAATAAGAAATTATGCTGACCACATATGTAGGCACCAGATGAGAGAAAGGTGCTAGGACACTTACATTTGGCAAAACTGAAAGAAATGTGCTTTTGTGTGGCAGCAGTGCAGTAAGGTCTTTAAGTTCTTTGCTTCTCCACGGACTGCCACATACCCAAGAAGACAGAAGAGACATGAGATTAGAACTGTGGAGTCTGAGAGGTTTGTGTCTCAGAGAGCTGTGCAACCAGTTCATGTAGCAGCTTCTATCTGCCCATAATTTTTCAATCAACAGCTATGTTTCTGCTCTACCCATATGTCCAAACATTCTATTTACCTATATCACCAACATATCTTTTCTTTCTTCTGCACAAAAGTTTCTCTGTTCAAAATGTTCCCAAAATGCATTTGACAGACAGCTCAATGCTGAGACCCTTCAAAAGCCTTCAACTCCTTCCAGAGACATATGCACCAGTACATACATCCACACACCCAGGTGCATATAGCAATTACATCCCAACCTCTTCCTGAATCATTGAGTGGTTGGTATCTGATCCAATCTAAACCAGTGGCTATTCTTATTGTGATTTCTGTATTTGGAACCCAGGAATTTGGTTTCCAATCACTAAAATCATGACACGTGAAGCTCTGGAACTTAAAGAAACTATTTTGTTTTGGAGTTTTGTTGGTTTTTGTTTTTGTTTTTGGTGTGTGGTGTGTATGTGTGTGTTTGCATTATAATAAACTCGATCAGAAACAGAAGTTGACAAGTAGAGAAAAACAAAAGAAGCAAAGGTTAGAAATGGAGAAAATCTCAAGGCAATTAGATTTGCCTGAAAGATGATTCTTTCCTGAGAATACTGTTTCCACTGCAGCTCATTCTCATTCATTCAACAAATATTCATCTAGTGCCTACTAAGTGTCAAACACTCTTCAAGATCCTAAGGACACAGTGAGCAAAGCTGGCAATTTAATCACCTCTTTTCTCACCAGAGTTAAAATTTTATGAATCATGAACAAGGCTGGAATAGCTGATTTTATCGGAAGAGATCAGAGTCAATTTCCTGGTAATTGTTGAGACTGTTCTATGGGAAATCCTGAGGCTAAGTACTCTTTTCTCAATTTATAATCCATATCCTTCATCACCACTAAAATGTAAACTTGCCTCATCAATTATGCCCTTTTTTCTCTTCATTCCAGCTATATAGATCTCTTCTTCGCTCACCTAACCTCATTGAGAAGCCAGAAGCGTGAAAGGTTGCTCTCCACTCACCTAACCTCATTGTGGACTCATTTCTACATCTTTATTCTTGACCTCTGTACACTAAAAAACACTTTCCCCTTCACTGCTTTCACTGAATTGTCCACAACTCTGTGACTTTGATGCCTGCTCCATGTTGGTCTCTAAGCTGTGCATAAGGTTTTCAACGGCGACTTCCTCCAAAGTGGGAGCAGAATCTTTCTTTGCCTAGTCTTAGTCTAAAATCTCCACAGAAACCTGGCATAGCTTCCAGCATCACAGCAACACATAAGCCACCACACTATGAAAAACTGAGAGGCAGAAGATGTTCAGCTTAGAAACACTGTCAGATAAGGAAGGCCTAAATCAGTGGTTCTCAATCTTCCTAACTCCACAAACTTTTAATATAGAGCCTCATGTTGTGGTGACGACCCCCCCAATCATGAAATTATTTCCATTGCTACTTCCTAACTATAATTTTGTCACTGTTAAGAATTGGGCAACCCCGTGAAAGGGTTGTTTGACCCTGAAAGGGGCCAGGACCCACAGGTTGACAACCATTTGTTTAAACTGTACTTTCTTGGTGGTTTAAGGTTTATCCGACCATCACCAACATTTACAGATATTTTAATCACACTAGATTTCATTTCATTTGCTTGTTTATTTTCTACACTTTCATATTTGTCAGTAAATTGTTCAAACATGCAACCAAGATGAGTTAACAATTATTGGCAAGTGTGCTGTTGAAAAAAAATATTTGTTATAAACAAATTATTGGTCTGGCAAAATTCAGTCATGCAATTTTCAGGCTGGTTTATATTACCAAGACTATCTCTCTAAAGAATTGTTCCTTCCTCTTTGTTTCCAACTTATAAACTCTAATTGCTTATCTCTAGGGAAAGTAAGGATTTCAGTGAGGTAAAGAGGCTTCTCGGCAGCTTAGAGGTGAGCACCAAAGCCTAAAATCAGACGCATGTTTGCAACAAGGACAGTATGCTGCAGAGCAGTGAGGAGGAGATGGTGGCAGATGAAGTGAGAGAAGGGTCCTGGGGCCGAGGATGCAGTATCATTTGAGAAAATGTTGGTCACACTCTCCCACTCCATGTACCTTGGTATCCTCAGCAGCAGATAGTCTATTAATCAATGATTAGTCCCAAACTACTCAGCATAGATATCTCTTGTGTTGACACACCCAACACAGTGACATCGTCTCCATTCCAAAGACCAACTCTGATACCAAGGCTTCCAAAAACCATCTGTGTTCACTTGTCTAGAGACTAAAACTCCTTCAATCTTTCGCTTAATCAATTATTCATTCAACAAGTCTCGTGTGACAGGCATTATGTCCCCCGAGTCCAAAACCAAAAATCAAACCCGTGGCCATTTAAGTGATCCTGGCTCAGCGTGACTCCTTATTACAGAGCAGAACTATCTCTGTGGATTCCCAAGACTGAAAATCCACAGAGCGGTGGAAAGTCACAAACTTCTGGCAAGACGAGAGCTGAGTAACACCTAACAGAAGGACTCTGTAGAAATCATCTCAGGAGAGTTATTAAGAGGGAAATTCCACAGTGGAGATTCACAGAGAGAACATCATCAAGATAAGTAGGCACAGATCCACAAGGTTTTGAGGAGATGGGGGCTTTGGGTTTACCACAGTAGAGGCCAGCTAGGGTTTGACCTGACCCCTACCAGAGCCAGAATCATTTAGAACCAGTGAAGGACTTTATCTCAACACAGCCACAGGCAGGGTTAAAACCCCTCCAACCCAATGGTCAGGGATCGGAGCTCAGCTATATTGTTACATACATTTCCCTCTATTCTCTCTTTTCCTTCACAATCCCATTGGGGGTTTTGTTGTTGTTGTTGTTGTTGTTGTTGTTCTGTCTTGTTTTGTTTTCTCTTCCCTTTCTTCTCATATGCTACTGCCAACCTCCAGGCCACTTCCTTTATCTTGGCCATTTATGTCTGCCCTCCACCCAGCTGGGAGAGCTCCACCCTATGCAGCATAAGCTGAGGCTGGGGAAAGCCTGCAGTCTTCTTTCTGCCTTCTGTGGCACTCCTGTTGTAGCAGGGACCCTATATCCCTTCTGCAGCACCCCAAGTTGCTGTGGGCCACACCATTATGGCTCTTATGAGATTACCCAATGCATTATCATTCCCATAGATGCACAAGCACCCAACCGGCATCTCCTAAGAAGATCATCCAACTTTCCCTCCAAATAACAGAATACCGTTGATTAGAGAAAGAGATAAGCAACAGGAGAATAAAGTGATAGGCCAATTCCATAGTGCAATTAGCTGCAGGCAGTTCAAAGAAGCATTCCTATGAGTCTCCCAGAGAGAACACGGTGCTCTGTGACACTCTGGAAAATAGCTCCTGGATCCTATAAAGTAAAACAAAACACAACTATCAGCCCCAATGACCTCAACAAAAGTATAGGGGAAACAAAAGGCAGTGTCAAAAGACACTCTGAACCTAATTACGTACGTAGAAGCAGCAGAAATTGATCTGGCACAGAAAGAGACTGCTGCTTGAAGTCCTTCTATAATATGAGAGAAACAATATGAAAAAGGATGAAATGATAGAGGAAATAAAGTCCATACACAAAAGGGAAATACAAGAACTTAGGGACGAGATAACAAAAACTAATAGCAGACTCATGGACTTCACCAACCAATTGGATGAGGAAAAGAATCACACCAATCTTCTGGAAGACAGCCACACAGACTTTAACAATGGTGCACAAAATCTAATAAGATCTTTACAGAAGCTGAAGAAAACCTAAGAGCTATCTGATGCTATGAAGAGGAACAGCATCAGACTAATTTGGACTACTGGAGGGAGACACAACAAAGAAGAAATCTACAAAGATTGTGAGAGAATACTTGCAGGAAAACTCCCCCAGCTTTGTGAATGAAACTCAGGCAATCATTCAGGAGGCTGAAAAAACATCAGCTAGACTGAGTCCTGAGAAGAAGTCACCAAGGCACATAACAGTTAAACTATCCAACTCTGAGAAAAAGGAGAAAATCATAAGAGCAACTAGGGGAAAACAGACCATCACATATAAAGGTTCCCACATAGGAATAGGCCCAGACCCATCAACAGACACTATGAAGAAGAGAAAAGATAAGATAGAGTAGCATATTGTACAAATTGAAGGAGAGTAATGGAAATTCAAGAATACTCTATCCAGCCAAATTTTCTATCAAGACAGATGGAGAAATAAGTCTTCCCAGACAAAAAATTCAAAGGATACATTAAAAGAAACCCAACCCTACAAAGATTCTTGCTGACCCAGCATGGGCAGAAGAATAGCACTCACAACGCACAAATAAGAGACTGCCACAGAAAACAACCCCATCCAGAAATCAACAAAGAAAAAACAGCCCCCAAGATAGCATTGGCTTAAGGGTGGAAAGAAGTCAAGAATGAAACACACACACACACACACACTAAACACTGGTAAGAAAGGGGGTGTCAGTCTTGGTAGACTAGAGAAACAAATCCATAGAAACTCCTATGTGTATAATAACAAGATTTATATGCAAGAGCAATTGAACATTGAGAAAATGTCCCAGCCCAACCCAGACCAAATCTATGTATGTCCATATGTCCATATGTCGAACAGCAATCTATAACGTCTTCTTCAGACTCACGATACACATGCAATGATGCTGAATGTAGAATATCACAAGCCAGCCTGTAGGAAGTCTTTGGATGCAGTGGCATTATAAACATCTCAGTGCTGGCAGGGGTCTCTACATGGCTTCTCAGCACACAGGGCTGCATCAGGGTGGGTCAGTGTGGTTTATTCTCAAAGATGTCTCGAAGGAAGTGAGCCCTGCCAGTGGAGTGTCTCCAAGGGAGTGAGATAGTGCTTCCAAGGAGGAATTACCACACTTCCCAGAATTCTCAGGAGAAGGTCATGCCCACTCAGGGGTCTCATTGGCTATCTCCAGCTTGACAGTCTACCCTCCACTCCTACACTCTTAATCCTCAAATTGACACCAGATTAGGTGAATGGCACAGAGAGGTAGGAAAACACCCAAAACAAAAGGTTTAACGTTACATCACAGAATCTACAGATGGATATCAATGGACTGAACTCAGGCATTAAAAGACAGGCTATCAGTCTGGCTTAGAAAATACAACCCATCAATCTCCTGTCTACAGGGAACACATAACAAGATAACAGAAAAAAATTGCCTGAGAATCAAAGACTGGAGAAAAAAAATAAGAAGCAAACAGCAACTTAAAAAAAAAAAGCAGCAGTGCAATCCTTACCTCACATAAAATTGAACTTAAAATGTAAACCATTAAAAGAGATAAGGAGAGACAAGATATAACGCTCAAGGGAAGAGTAGAGAAAGCATTATATCACTAAACATTTTAAATATATATTCCCTGAACAAGAGACCCCCTGAATACATTAACCAAATGATTCAGAAAGAAATCACAGGCTTAACAATTATAGTAGATGGTTTCAATACACTGTTCTCTGAGAAAGAGAGATCACAGGGAAAGAATCGACCCACAGAGGCCAGAGATATAAACACTTACAATTAGACATTTTGACCTTAAAGATATTTACAAAACTCTCCACCCAAATACCAAAAAAAAAAAAATCACATTATTTTCCACCCTACAAGGCACATATTCAAAAATAGACCAGATGCTGGGACATAAGTCAAATCTGCATAAACTTAAACATATTGATATCATACAGGCCCCTCTCTCTCACCACTACAATCAGGTTGGAAATCAACATAAGGAAAGTAAAGAAAACAAGGGAAAACAATTGGAGATTGCATAACTCTCTTTGCAAAAAGAGTATGCACTGTCCCAGATCAGAAATGAAATTAGGAAATTTCTTAAAACCAAGGAGAATGAGAATATGACATACCAAAAACTTATGGGGCACAGGAAAGGCAGTCATCAGAGGAAATTTTATAGCAACACATGCATACATGAAAACGGCTTATGATTGATATGGCAGCACAAATTGTGCAGCAATTAGAGCAGGGCCAGCAGGATAATCCTACTAATAGCAAAAGAAAAGAAATAATAAAAATCAGGGCTGAGATTCAGGAGAGGGAAAAAAGGAAATTGTAGAAAAAATAATGCTGCTTGCAAAAAGTTGGTTCTTTGAAAGGATAAACAGAATTGACAGACCACACTGGCAAACCTAACCAAATATAGGAGGAAATAAATTTCAATACCAAGGATGAGGGATGAAAGAGGCAACATTATCACTGACCCTAATGAAATCAAAAGATTAATAACATTACACAAGACTGTGCTCCAATGTATTCAACAATGGGAAAGACATGGACAAATTCTTGGAAAACAATTCCTCCCAAGACTATCCCCAATGAACATCAAGAATCTCAACAGCTCCATAGAAATAGAAGGAACAGACAAGGTTTTCAAGAAATCACCCATAAAAAAATCCCCTGGACCAGATGGTTTCACAGAAGACTTCTAACAATCATTCAGGGAAGAACTGACACCAATCCTACACAAACTCTTCTAGAACATAGAAAAAGATGGAACCCCTGAACTCCTCCTATGAAGCTAGTATAACTGATACCAAAACCAGGCAAGGATCCCACAAGAATCGAGAACTACAGACCAATATCCCTAATGAACATCAATGCAAAAATCCTTAACAAAATACTGGCCGACAGAATACAAAAGTATATAAAGCTAATAATTTATCATGACCAAGTGGAATTCATACCAGAGATGCAGGAATGATTGAACATATGAAAGAATTTTAGTATAATTTGCCACATTGGCATGAAAAACTATAAGAACCACTTGATAAAAACAATAGTCAAGGGAAAAGCATTTGACAACATCCAACACCAATTCCTGTTTAAGACATTCACAGCACAGTTCACAATTGCAAGGAGTTGGAAACAACCCAAATTTCCATCAGCAAGTGAATGGATTAAAAAACTGTGGTAGATATATATATATATATATATATATATATATATATATATATATATATATATACTATGGAGTACTACACATCCCTAAAAATCAATGACAAATGCATGAAGCACATCAACACCTGGGAAGAACTGGAGGAAATTATGCTAAGTGAAGCAAGCATAAAAGGAAAGTACAAAAAAAATTACAAAAAAAAGGAAAAGTACAACCTAAGTCCACTGAGGTAAGCTTAACAATGCAAAAGGGGCATAGGGAAAAAGCTGTTGTATACAAACATTCCTGGGGCGAGGTACACGTGGTATGGCAGGGCCAGGCCAAATCCAGGGATAATATGGTAGCCAACTAAAAAAGTGGGGGAGAGAAAGAAAAGAAATACAAAGGCATGGGTAGCAAGGGAACAAGGCACTCACCTACCCACTGGGAGGATATGGTTTATATCTCCACAGGGAAAGAGAAACCAAAATATGACCCAGTGTTCTAAGACATGAGTGCAACATACTGGCATGAAGCAGGGAACCAAGGAAGAGGCCTGAGAGGCCAGCCCCAATCCCAATTACATGAACAGCTCCTCCCCAGCCACACCCGAAGAATTCACTGCAGAGGACAGCCCTGAAGCTACAGCTCAGGGAGAGGGACGTGTCTGATCGGAGCACACGGGAGCAAATGAAGAGAGAGGAAGAGAGAGGGGAACACATCCTGGCCCACCAAACCCTGAAGATGACAATCCTGCTCAGAGCAGCCAAAGAGGACCATAGGGCAGGCCCCACTAAGTGGCATGTGGTCCCTCATTGATCAATAGCACTACAATTGGTTTGCTGGTGTTGTTGTTTGCTCTTTTGTTGCTTTGTTTTGTTCTGTCTTGCTTTTTGCGCATATTATTATCTCTGCAGGTCTGTCTAGATAAGATAAGTGAGATAAACAATCTGGAGGAGAAAATATCAACACCAATGGTTCCAGAGGAATAGGAGAGAGGGGGAGGCCGGGAAAGGAAGTGTGTGTTAACAATCCCAGGAAAAAGAAAACAAGTGATCCAAAATTGATGAGGAAGAGGATGTAGGATGCCTCGCACATGTGGTGAAGAAAACTGCTATGAAAAGTTATAGTATTTGGGGTCTTAAAGACTTGATGATAAGCAAGTGGCCATCTAGCTGAAAAGTAACAAAGCCCACATGGAAGAAGCATGGCTGCCTGTGTGATCACAAAGTGTCGAAGGGATCAGGTAGCAGGCATCAAAGAACAAAATGTCATATCATCGTGAATGAGGGAGAGTGCATAGTGAAGACCCAAAGTCCATCTTTAGACAATTGAATATTCCCTAACAGAAGGGTCGCAGGGAGGAGACGAGTCAGTTAGGGTGCAGTATAGCATCTATGAAACATACAATTTTCCTCTTGGTATTTAATACTTTAATACTTCCACACCATGATCCCAATTCTACCTTACAAATCCAGCTAGACCACTGGTCTAGCATGTACACAGGTAAATATCAGATTTGGAAGCATAGGTAATCCAGGATGGAGAAACTCCTCAGAACCAATAATGAGAGTATAACTACCAGGAGAGTAAGGGGATAGTGAGGGAGAAAAGAGAAAACAATCACAATTATCCACTTATAATTTCCTCCCTGGGGGGAACGGACAGCAGAAAAGTGGATGAAGGGAGATATTGGACCACATAAGACACGAAAAATAATGACTATTTATAAATTATCAAGAGTTCATGAGAGAGGATGGGGGTGGGAGGGGGGAAATGAGGAGCTGATAAGAAGGGCTCCAAAAGAAAGAAAATGTTTTGAGTATGTCAACAAGTGTACAAATATATTTGACACAACAGATGGATGTATGGGTTGTGATAAGAATTGTACAAGCCCCCAATAAAATGATTTTTTTAAAGAACAGAAAGCCTCATCTTTCACTCACAAAGCAGCTAGCTATCTCCCCTGTGTATAAACTTAGTAATAAATAATAAACCTAATGAAGCATTTCTAAGCGCCTGCTGTAGACCAGGAACTATGCCCTGAGAAATTAATGATGAATGACAAATACACCTTCAAGAGCCATCATCCACCAGGCCATGTGCACAAAAGTGAGTAAGAGTTGGGTTAGGGTTCCTGAAGTCAGGAATGAGGGACAGTGCAAAGTTGGTCTTCAGTGAAGAAGAGAAGTGCTATTATGTTGCATATGAATGTAATTAAGCCCCAAACTACTGGTATTCTATACTATGAATTATAAGCATTCAGCGACATCACAACTTAAACATCAACTTCAGGGTGATGGGAAGATCAGATAATTTCTGCAATGGCAGGGTGAGCCTGGCAGTAAAAGCACCAAGCAGGAATGAGTGGTCGAGTGGACCCTATCCATGAGCATAGCAGCATAAGTGGGGTGCAGAAGTTGTGCAGCCAAGCAGAAAAGGTAGCCTGGACCAGATGCTGGAGGTCTTGTGTACTATGTTATAGAGATTAGTGTAAAAATGTCTTGTAAATGTGGAATGAAAGAAGAACTTTTAAATGGTTCTGTTTAGCTCTGAAACAACACCTGAATCATAATTAAAACAACAGCTAGTTCCCATGGTGTCAACTCCAACACACGGTCGTCTCCCATGTATCATCACAGAACTTGCTCAGTGGGGGCTTTAATAGTTTCTTCTTGGGGAAGTCGACCCCCAACCCTTTCTAGTGAGGCACCTGTGAGTGGACTCCCTCTCCCTTCTTTGGGTCAGCACCTATGTTTGCTACCCATTTGTGCCACACAGGGGAGTCCTGTGTCATGAGAGGTCGTTTACATTAAAATTACCAGAGGGAAGGTATGATCAGTTAGAATCCCTTTGGGAGCTGATTCACCTGTATTCTGGCCTACCTCGCAGATAAGAGATGCTCTGGATCAGACCTGTTTTAATTGTGCTCTATTTCCTTGTGTCATCTCTGTAGAGAACCAAGTGGCTTCGGCTGCAGATTAAGTATGGGCAAAATCAGCTCCCCCAAGTTTTCGCTGCCTTTTTGATTTCTGAAGCTGATCACTTTTCTGCAGCTGACCTAAAGGAAGACAAAATAGTCACATAGTTCTGTCAATATCAGGTGGCCGTTTTGACAAAGGAATCTTGTTGCCAAAAAGGCAGGAACCTCTTGCAAACTCCCTCTGTTATCTAAGCCACTTTTTGTCTCCACTGATTATTGACTTACACTCCATTCCATGACTGTAAGACACACATACCCTCTTTTTTCTTTATCGTTTCAATATGGCACCGCATTATGTAGTACTTTGACGGTACTTTATGTCTTTGACATTCTTACCCTTGCCGAATTTTGCCTCACATGCCAGTTCTTACATGTTCAAATGCACGTACCCCCCCCAACAAATGTTCCCTTTTACCTTCTGTGTCCAAGTAATGTTGTATTTTCTTGATCTATACTATGAAACAGAAATTTATGACTTGTATAATCAAAATGGAAAGCTTTGAGATAAGTAGCTGTTCAAGCCTTAGAGATCTCTTAACCTCTCATAACCTCACCGAAATAACTGAAAAAATAAATACTACACACCAATCACCTGGTGTGATTTTCAAGCCTTTCAGCCTGACAGTTAATTTTTGCCCTAACATTTAAGTAAAAAATGATCTCAGTTGTGAGCCTCCATCTCTCCATCCTACCTCCAGGGTTGGCGTGCACTTTCGCTTTATGGTCTGCATTGAATTTTCTATTTTTTTCCTCCAGCTATTCATTTTCTTATATCTCACATAAACCTCACTATGGAACAGCCTCTTTTAAGAATTCCCTATCCGGCTCTTAGCAGTTATATACAGTTAAATTTTACTAAAGATTGGTTGAGGAAGGAGGTATACATGGCATGCAACTGCTTCTTCACACCTTTCATAAAGAACTGTTCCCAAAGACTCTATTTCTCTTCGTCCGAAGTTCCAGAACCTTGTACTTTCCCGCCCCCTTCATCTTCCCCACACTTGAGTTCTTTGAATGTCTTGTTTCCCTGAGCTCATCCCTAGTTCATCTAACCATGTCATGACAATTATCTTCCCATAGCCAAACCACCAAAATACTCATCTGAGGAGAAGAAAGATCTCACTAATAAATGAAAATCTGCCTTAAAATTAAATCTCTTTTTTTGTTTGTTTTTTGTTGTTGTTGTTCTTGTTTGTTTTTTGGGCCTCACTGTAAATCTCTTTTCTTTTTTTTTTTTTTTTTGCATGTTTTACTCACAATCAGCTTAGCCTGGTCTGTGCTGCAGTATCAAACAATCTCAAAACCTCAATGGCTGATTTCTCACTCATAGTCTGGTCTTTGTTTTTGTCTTTTTCGCAAGCACCAGGCAGAAGGAATACCCTCGTGCCAGGTGGCATCGCTCTGCTTTCTGTCAGCAAGGACAGAGTGAGCCTGACCTATGTATGCCTCGTTACTCAAAGGTCTTGCTTCCTTGTGGCTTATGTCACTTCTGCCCACACTTGACTGACTCAGCCTAACTATATGGCCAAGCCTAATGCTCACTGGGCATGTCTGACATCTTTCTATAAGACGAAGCCTAGTAGAGAGAAGCGAAGGATATGCATGCGCAAATAGTTTTTACAACAATTCTGCCAACTTGAGGGGGAAAATAGGCAACATGCTTGTAAAAAATAGGCAGTTGAATCATTTCTATTGGATGCATTGTGGACACACTTGAATTGAAGAGAAAATGTAACGAATACCAATTAATGGTTTTCGTTTCTCTGGTGGAAAACATCTGCTTGGGAAATAAACAGAGAAGATCTCACAAAACCCATTGTAAATCTCCCTGATTTGGAGACATGAGGAGGAGTTTGGGGATGGGGGTGGGGGTGAAATGAAGTAGCAGAAACTTGAAGTACTGTCAGGGTACGTTTGAAAGTAAATGGCTGTAACAAGTAAGGAACCCAGAGTGATAGGGATTTTCTTTGTTCAAAGACTGGCACTGTGTGCTGAAATACAGAGGTCAGCTTCTTTCCCAAACAGAGAACTAGGACAAGCAAAGAAATGAGATGGCAAGAAATTTCTTCCAAGGCTTAGTAACTGCCACCAAAAATAAAGAAATAAGCCCTAAAGTAACCCATGGTTTTCTGACTGAACCGCAACAACAAGAACAAAAACACAGTAGCCAGGTTCCCATATTCGAGTATGGAATCCTTAAATAAGGATAAGGAAATCCTTAAATATGGATAGAAAACCAAATTGTTTTAAAGATGTGAATCCTTTCCAAAATGGTGACTCCAGTACAAATTCCAAACAAAATGCCTATATAAATGTTCACTGAGTATAGCAGAATTCTCAAATGTATCTAAGAGGACAGAGCACCTAAGAATAGTATTACAAATGAGAAAAGCTAGAAGGGTATTTCTATGATAAAAATATTCTATCAAACATAGTCTAAAGCTACAACAATGCAAACAATGTGGTCTGTAATGATATATATTTTAAATCCACTGCTGTTGATTTGATTCCGACTCATAGCAACCCTGGAGGACATCACAAAACTGCCCGCACAGATTCTTCAAGGCCACCAATTGTTAGAGCAGCAGCCTGTGGACAGTCTCGTGGGTTTGAACCAGCCTTCTTTCAGTGAGCAGTCAAGCTTGTTAACCACTATGCCTCCGGGGCTCCTGGAACTGCTATAGGGATGAAAAATAGACTGAGAAACTAAAGAGCTCATACACACAAACAGAGGTGAGGGAGATATCTAATAACGATTGCCAATAGTAAAGTAACATTTACCCAGTAAAAGAGGGTTGGAGAGCTTTAATTCTGGAGCTAGAATGTCTACACTCAAGACACAGGTATACTATGAACTAGTCATGGCTCCATTTCCTTATCTATCAAAGGAATAATAATAACCCAAAACTTTGGGGTTTTTTATTTACAGTCAGTTGTACTCTTAAGTTGTTCCTTCCCACATGGTGTCTGGACTCGTCCTAGGTAACTGTAGCACACTGAAGAAATTAAAAGGTGTGACAGCTAAAGTTAGGCTTCATGGCATAGCGCTATTGATTTTAAACATGTGCATTCATCTCTCTAAGGTAGCCAGCAACACTGACGTAGTCCCAGAAAGAGTATCTGTGGAGATGGACAAAGGTTCCCATCCAACAGCAGTCAACAATTTGCCAGATATGAGAGTCAACCATTTGAAAGAAAAATCTCCGGCTCCCTTCTGTCTTCATAGGACTACAATAGTGACATCAGCAAAATCTAATAGAGATGTTGGCACATTGCAGGAACTCATAAATTAGAAGCAGTGTTACTTCTAAGTAATATTTACAAGGCATGGATCAACTTTTTTTTTTCTAATATCTCCAACATAAACAGTATTGGAGAGTTAGCTGAAAGTCTTGGTCTCTGGGCCCACATGGACAGTGTCTGAATATTTTTGTGTTCTCTCTTCTTTTATTTTGTATTCTACTTTAAGCCCCCAAAATTTGTTTTCCTTGTACTCTCGCTATGTATCAACCATTGTTTTAGGCATTGAATGAAAGAAAATACTGGAAGCCTAAGAACATCTCCAATTGGTCCATTATAGCAGTGCATGGCACAGTAAATAAAATCCTTACAAAGCACAAAAAAAAAAAACATGGCAAACCTTAGGCAAGTGATCTTTTGGATCATTCCAATTCTTCTTTCTTCAGAGAGCTTAACTGACCAAGCCTCCCTGAGCATGTAGTCCCCTCCTCCTCTGACACCACTAGAATACTCAGAAGGAGAAAGTGTGTGGGAAAAACATACAATGAACACAAATCTTAAATAGCCACACTTACAATCCAAAACCAAAAAATCAAACTTGCCTCCAAGCCGATTACAACAAAAGGCCATACACACACTGTGGTGCAGACAAGGATGGTGCTTCGTAGGGTCTTCATTGTTGTGACTCCATAGAAGGAAATCCCCAGGCCTTTCTTCTGAGGGGACTTGGAATGTGTAAAGATGGACAGTATTTGGTTAGTAGGCCAGTTCTCAACTATGTGTGCCACTGTTCTTCCCTGACATCAAGTCTATTATGATTCATAGCATCCCTACAGGACAGAGGAAAAGTGTCTCTGTGGGTAATGCAGATTGTGACAGTTTACAAGAAAAGAAAGCATCCTCTTTCTTCTGCTATGAACCATCGTCATTTATAGCCCGTAGAGCTTATAATGCATCTCTGCAGGTGAATGTGTTAAATTGAATATTAAAAATAAAAAGACTATAGAGTAGTCCATGAATAGATGATTGATAGATAGATCGATAGAGAGAGAGAGAGAGAGAGAGAGAGAGAGATCCATGCATACATATGACATAAGACTGGGCAGTGTTTCTTTCTGTTGTGCATAAAGTCACCATATGTCAAAACTGACTCAATGACACTGGACAAAAACACCACCCATGCATGCATAGACAGTGCATAAATATATCCATGCATACACATTTACATGCATGCATATTTTTCTATCATCTTAACATGCAGATGTGTAATTTTCTTAATTTGATCAGTCCAGCTGGAATAAGTAAATAAAAGTATTTATTTAAACAGATTAGAAGGTATTTGAAGCATTATGTTGATAATGGATGGCTTTGAAACTATGCAAAATTTCTTCATGCTGATATGCAAATAAGAATTTCTTATTTATAAGAAGTCCTTATCACATAATTTTAATATTTACAAATTTCCTTTCTTACAACTTAGTGAAATAAAACCAGGCTTTTAATACTTATTGCCAGGGAATTGATTCTGACACATTGTGACTATATGTGGACTTCCTAAGGTTATAAAACTTTACAGAAGCAGGCAGCCTCATCTTTCTCCCAAGGCACATCTAATGAGTCTGAACCACAAACCTTGCTATGTTGTAGCTTTTATGTACCACCATGTCAGTTCCAGCTCATACTGGTCATACATACAACAGAATGGAAGAGTACCCAGCATTGTGCCGTCCACACAATTGAGCTCATTGTTGCAGTCATTGGGTTAATATATCTGTCGAGGTTCTTCCACTTTCACCTTGACTTTCTACTTGACCAAGTGTGATGTCTTTGTTCAGAGTCTGATCTTCTGTGAACAAAATGCAATAGCAAAGTTAAATTTCAGTTGCCCCATTACGCAGTCTACAAGCTGCATAAAAATAATCTTCATTGTTAGGTCTTCAGTTCACAAGCAACTACTTAAAATCCAGGGCACTTCATGATCAGTGAACTACTGCATTGCTTCTTTTTAGTCTGCTAGTTATTGGTCATGCTATTTAGTTCATGCCCAGACAGCAAAGCGTATAATTGAGTTGCCTCTTTGTCTCCAAGGGATGAACCAACACTACGGTATCCACATATGGGTAAACCAAATTAAAAAAGGAGTTGACTGACAAATATGAAAGGTAAGCAAAGAAACAAGCAGATGAAATGAAGTTTAGTGTGATTAAAAGAAGTGAAAATGTTGGTGAAGATTGGATAAGCCCTAAATCATCAAGAAGTTACCGTCTAACCTAGCGGTTCTCAAGCTGTGGTTCATGACCCCATTGAAGGTCGAACAACTCTTTCTCAGCAGTTGTCCAAACACAACGGTAGCACAATTACAGTTATGAAGCAGCATTGAAAATAATTTTATGAACTGAGCCCCGGTGGCTTAGTAGTTGAGTGCGGGACTGCAGCCCACTGACTTGGCAGTTCAAATCCAGCAACAGCTCCCCAGGAGTGAGACTGGGTAGCTCCAACAACCACCAGAGGGCAGTGATGTCAAAAAAAAAAAAAAAAAAAAGAAAGAAAAAAGAATTTTATGGTGGGGGGGGCGGGGGAGGGATGACTTCCTCACAACATGAGGAACTGTATTAAAGGGTTGCAACAGTAGGACGGTGGAGAACTACTAGTCTATACCATACTGAAAATGCCCAATGAATATAAAAAGCAAGACAAGGTCACTTCAACATCTTTTAGTTTAAATTGCAATAGGAACAGAAAGTCACTTATAGTTGAAATGAAGTGTTTGCTTCTACTTTGGATTGAAGAGTTGCAGTTTAAGGGGAGGAAATGAAAGTTAGTCTGGCTAGCATTCAGGCCAAATCACTGAAGTTAGCTGCCACTTTGAATGAAAACAATAATTACAAAAGGACTAAAGAAAGATTTCTATTGTCAGTAAAAGCCGGTTTCTTTGTTTCATGTGTCAGCATCAATTGATTAATGTTAATCTATCTGCTGAAGCTGCTAGTGCAGAAACAGAGGCTGCCGTGAACTTTGCACCCATTTTCTGAAGAAATAAAGAGGAAAGAGTTAGCCTTGGTAATGCAGACACTGCTGCCATCAACAGACAGCAATTTGCAGCAGAGAGTGCTTACTGAGGGCTGACATGTCCCCACAACCGAGGGACCTGGTTGTGAAGAAAAGGATGAAGATGCATGAAAGGAAGTAACACTGGCCAAAAAGAGGGGGAGGAAAGGGAGAGAGAATAGAAACTCCACTAAAGGAAGTAATTTTTCATATCTTATAACTCTAAGAGGGAAAAAGATGGACTGTTGAAAGCTAATCCAAAATTAGAATCCAATGGATTCAATGCTACAAACTAACCATCTCCATTTTCACACATAATCACTAGTTCTCACGCAGGGGTTCAGGCGGTTACTACATATATTTACAACAACGTTATTTAAAACCTACATATCTTGACACCTTGAGAACACCACCCCCCCCCAAATATATATATTCTGTATGAATGAATTCTCAGAATTGAAAAACATGAATACCACTGGTTACCAGTTGTAGTATCCATCATGCTAAACTTTCTTTATAGACCATCATATTGATCATAGCTCTGAGATCTGAACATCCTAATTCCATCATATGGATGGTGACCCTGAGGGTCGGTTAAGTTTTCAAGGTGCATCATCCAGTTAGTAAAAGGCAAATTAAAATTTTTAAACCAAGCCTGCCTGGCGCACAAATTCTTTCAGTGCTATATCCTAAAGTGATAAACCCTTGTCACGTCTGCATCATGAAAATCTGAACATTAGGTATGTACCGAGGTAAAGTCTTTAACAAAGCAAGATAGAGACATCCCAGTCGGTCTTGGAAAGTACCTCTGATTGGCATCAATGACTACCCAGGAACCTGGCAATTTCCTTTGCTTTTTGAGCTATTTAACTTTGCAATTTCAACTGAGGTATTCATTTCTCTGTTAATAGAACCTGCCCTCATTATTGATTAGTTTATTTAGAACAGCAGGATTCCTGGAGTCCGTGGAAGGCCCTTTTGCCTCTGCAAATTGTCTGGCCCAGGATCATATCTTGGTTCCTTTATTTTATTTTTAACAGACGCACAGGTGCTAATTAGATGCTCTTTGAAGCTGCCAGAGGAAGTTTCCGAGGTCCCCGACTGCTGTCAGTTTCATCATCATTAGCCCTGAAGTGCTCCTCGATGAGGAACTTTCCACACTTGACATGTCCCTACTCTTTGCAAATTATTTTAAATGGCTTCTTAATTAGGAGTATTACGTTGCCCATTGCTAATGAAGCTGGCAGGAGCTGCTGAGCGGTCAGGAAATGGCCATGGTTCTGATGCCTTCTTTTTTCTCTCTCAGTGGAGCCCTGTTTCTAAGAGAAGAAATCACGTCTATTCTAGCCATGGCCGTCACTCTCTACAATAAAATGTGAATTCTTTATCTCTGGGTTCCAGCTTTTTGCAGGCATCATAAAACCCAGATCTAGTTAACCAGATTTTAATGTTTTTCCCCTCCATGGTGACTTTGGAGACACATGGAAAGAAGATTGTTTCTTTTAGGAAATATTTATCTACATGGTCTATGTCTCTTGCCCAAGTACTTCCTCCCATGTGTTTTTGAAAGGCTGTGAGCAATGTATCAAAGAAGAAGCTTTCTCTCATTAGCTGTACCTACTGGGAAAACCAAATATAAGAACATTATCAAATTCAAAGAAATGATTTTTTTCCACACCAGTTAGTAAGGCATATACTTTTTCCTGCCTTTGTTTCAGGATATTTTTGATGTCTAATAATTATTTAGAAGTGTGATAAATAGCATGGTAGTTACATAAGTTTATGTCAACTTGAGGACATAAGTATAGGTAGTACTCAGTCAGGTCATAGCCTGATGGTGCCTCCTTGTGGACGTGGCCTTCTTATAAGGAGGGTTCTGGGAACTTGGCCCTCCATCTCTCTCTGCCTTTGTCTTCCTGCTAGCTGGACACAGAAACCTGCCAGAGACCTGCAATTTTTCCACTGACCGCACCTCCATGCATCTTTGACCCATGGTTGGCCTGCGGTCTTTCTGTGTTCTGCCTCAGTGCATGTGATGGGTTGTGTGAATCTGAAAAGGGGCTTATGGACTAGTGTCAAATTTATGGACTTGAATGAGACTGGACTGGAATCCTTTCCTGATACACAATGACTCCCTGATCTAATGCCCTTCCTCACACATATATGAATGTCATTGGATTTATTTCTCTGGTTAAGCTGGTCTAACACAAATAATTTTTTTAATCAAGAAATGGTGGCCGAATTTTCTTTCTTTCATTTTTTTCAAAACAACCCAGGACTTACCCAGCCCTTTGATGAGGACAATCAGAACGGATTATGATGTGACAGATAACTTGAACATTTACTGGGACTGAGAAAGCTCATAACAACAACATATGTATATGCGCACACAAGAAAAACCCACATTGCCATTGGGTCCACTCTGACTCATAGTGAACTTTTAGGATAAGGTAGACTATCACTCTTTTCAGGAGTAAAAAGCCTCATCTTGCTCTTTCTGAGTAGCTGGTGGTTTCCAACTCTGACCTTGCGATTAACAACGCAACCTGTTACCCACGACACTTGAGCTTCTCTTTAAAAACCAAACCCACTGTCATTGAGGCATGCTAATTCATAGCGACTTTATCGGATGGGCTAGAAGAGCCATTGTGAGTTCTTGTGATTGCAACTCTTTATGGAAACAGAGAACCCAGCCTTCCTCCTGCAAAGGGGCTGGTAGTTTTAGACTTCTCATCTTTATTTAGCAGCCCAACCTATACCCACGACACCAACGGGACTCGTGGGCTTTTCCTAGATAGAATTATTTAAGTACCTTCCTGGAATTGGAATTAGAACATATAAGAGAGTCCCCTTGCCTCAGCTAAACAACTGCCATCCCCTCACCTATACCTCATGCTGAACCCATAGGTGAGCGAGTAGAACGTGCTCCACAGAATGTCCAACAGCTCATGTTTTTGTTAGTTGATCACTACACCTTCTTCTGAGGCTTATCTTGGTGAACCTGAAGCTCCAATATTTGGGTAACTGGGCAAACTTTTAAAACTATTTGCACCACCAAGAGACTCTACCTGCAGCTAAACTTCATCCACGAGCACATCCATTTCACTACTAACTAAGCTCACAAATTGCTGAGCCTGGGAAATCATTGGCTCTTCTCATCAAGTAGCCTGTGAGCTACTAGTTCAACTCATAGTTTTGTAGTCGTTAGAGTTAAGCTACTCTCTGTGAGGTTGACAGTTTGAAATCACCAGAGGCTCCACTGGTGGAGAAAGAAGGCCTTTCTACATCCCATCTACAACTCACAAGAGTAGTTCTACCCTGTCCTACTGGGATGCTCTGAATCAGTACTGACTGGATGGCAGTGAGGTTTTTTAATTTTCCTTCACCTCCCCTGACTGCCCATAGCCATAGAACTTTTCAGGCAGTGATCCAGCTCAGGATAATTTCCGTTGGGGTCCTCGGACTTCTTGGTGAACACATAGATCACTAAACATAACTCAATCCTCCTGAGTCAAAATCTCTAAAGTGGTGCCAGAATTACATATTTTTAATAAACTAGGCAGGGGGTAAATTCATGAGGACATTAAAATTTCAAAACCGGGAGGTCAGCCTCTCCAAGCTAAGGTTTCTCTTGAACACAAAGGCAGAACTGTCCATATCTTATGTGCACGTGTAAGAAAAGTATCATATCTCCAAGATCAACTTTCCCTATTCATACCTGAGGACAACAAAATTGGCATGGCAGACATGTTAATCTAACAGGTAGCAAAGAAACGTTTCAAGAAATTAAGTGATTTTTGACAAATCAGATTTAACAGCACAGCAAGCCTACTGATTGTCAATCTTGACTTCTCTCAAGCTTAATTGGAATCATTAGAAGTAAATAGTGCACTACTGTTGCATAGCATTTGCAGAGTGTCTGGAGAAATGTATAATAGACTAGCTGATCAGATAAGACAAGTCCTGAGAAATAAAGGGGGAAAAATCATTGAACTAAATTTAGAGAGATGTGCAATAATTCTGTGCATTTTCCATCCACCACCCATAAATTTACTAAAACAATAAATATTAGATAGCATTATGGCACTTTATTATTACAGAGGCTTATATTTATGATTTTATGCTGCACTATGGAGACAGCACATGTTATTTCGGTTCCCTTCTCCTGTTTTATTAATAGCACATAAAAATCATTGCTGCTGGGTTTTTGTTGTTGTTTTCAGATGAAACAAAACCAAATTCTCTGCCATCAAGTCAACGCTAACTCATAGCAGCCTCTTATAGGTCTCTGAGACTGAAACCCTTATGGGAATAGGAAGTTCAGCCTTTCTGCTGATGAGTTGCTGGTGGTTGAGAACTGTCGACCATGCCCAACATTTAACCACTACAAGAGCTCACTCTAATGTCTGAGAAGGAGCCTCGGTAGCGTAGCAGTACACATTGGACTTCTAACTGCAAGGTCAGCACTTTAAGACCAGCAGCAGCTGAGCAGCAGAAATATGAGGCTTTCTGCTCCTCTAAAGTCACTGTCTCAGAACCCACAGGGTCTATTCTACCCTGTCCTGGAGGTTGCTAAGTGACAGTAACAGTGACTCTTTGGCAGGCAGGGAGAATGGGTGATACTGCTCAGGTCTGATTTTTTAACTCCAGTTCAACCTGGTGATTAAATGTTGGGTGTTCTCTTTCTAAATTCCTTCAGAAGTGTTTTATTAATAACATAGAAGACAGGAAATTGTTAAATAGTGAGATATGCCCCAAAGTGAATCAGCTAAAAAATCCAAGTAGAGATTACTATGATGTTCAAAGATCATTATACTCTTTAAAAAAATTACTCTCAGTCCTAATCTCTGGCTAACTTCATGGTCAGACATATGTAGTGGAAAGAGCAAAGCATAGGCTACTATCCTCAAAATGGTAAAGTCAAGTCACCATCAAGTCCCTGGATGTTTGTAGGGCACTAGCCACCATGACTGGGGAAGCAGAGAAGTGACTGGTTAGGTCTTTAGAGTCTGAAGAGACAAGATATTCCATGAAAGCTGAAGTCTAGCTGACCACCCACTTTCTATGCTAAGACATAGTTTGTTCTGGGCCATGGAAGGTTCAGACATTGAGACGTAAAAATGGCTTTGCCTACTAATGCTTGTTCACAAAGATATGAGTGAAAGGGGTGAATAGACAGCTAGAATGCTAGTGAAAAAATTTTCCAGGCTACAACCATGAATGAACAAGCAGGCCTTACTCCTTGAGCTTTATATCTGATAGCAAACCAAGCTTAAAGTCTTGAAATTGCGTGTTAAAAATGACAAAGAAGATCCAAAGCAAAGCCAAAGTTCATATAAGTGTTCAGCTTGCAAAAATGTCAGAGATAAAAAATGCTACAGCAGTGTCAGGACCGGACACTGAAAAGTCAAAATACTAGCAAGCTACTCCTTGGAGAATTTGAAATAGCATTTACTCAGTTCCATTGATCCGCATAAGATTGACCTTTGAGAGGTCAAAACAAATAGATCTGACAGAAGTAAGGGGGAAATATTTTATTGACCACATGATTATATGGACTTCTCATCACAAATGATAGTGAATCATGAAACTATATGTCTATTTTTCTATACCAATATTACTTTACATGTATAAGTGTATCTATATAAGCACATGATATTTTTACATAAAACATACCCATGTAAGTAATATTGTCATGCAAACTATATACATAGCATGCATAGGGAACCAACACACAAGGGGGTAATGTGGTTTTCAAAACTGTATTCCAGGCACATTATTTGTATAAAAATATAGGACACACACACATGGGGCTTTAAAAAGTTCAAGAAAAATTTCCATTATATTATCACTTAATCTTCTCACAAATACCTTGAAACCTCCTGATATATTGATTTCTTGGTGGTACAAAAAATTAAATGCTCACCTGCTAGTCAAAAGGTCAGACATTTGAACTTACATAGAACAGTGGTTCTCAAGCAATCCATCGAGACCCCTTTGTGGGTTGAACGACCCCTTCATAGGGTCACCCAATTCAGAATATTAGCAAAACTACAGTTCTTCCATAGTTCTGTCCTGATAAGTATTCAACATTACATGAGTTTCTGTGGCACTTTTCCCTGAGCAGGAAACAAAATGCCATCGCCATACACTGTTCTCTTAAATCAGACATCACAAAAAATGAGGTTAGCTACCTAGAAGTTTTCTGGAGGTTGAGTAAAGATATTTAATTTTAAAAATGAGGTTAGAGTGAGACTGCTTTTATGGAAAAATTCAGTGTGACCAGAGAAAGCCTTCCCTAGTGACATCAATGGGTGCACTAACTCAGAGTTAGTCCCTAAATGCTTGCCTAACAGGAAACATGTGTATCATGAAAGCCCAGTGCAATTCCAGTTTGAGAGGGGGGTTCTTCCTCAGAGTTTTGGTTAGTTTCTACCTAGTTGACACCAACTCACAGACACCATGCACACAAAAGGACAAGGCATTGCTTTTTCTTTTTTTTTTCTTTTGTAAATCATTTTACTGGGGACTCATACAATGCTTATCATAATCCATACATCTATTATGTCAAACACATTTGGACATTTCTTGCCATCATCATTCTTAAAATAATTTCTTTCTATTTTAGTCCTTGCTATGAAGTCCTCGTTTTTCTCCTCCCTCCTCAACACCCCTCCCTCACCCTTGGTAATTTATAAATTATTATCATTTTGTTATGTCTTACACTAACCAATGTCTCCCTTCACCCACTTCCCTGTTATCCATCCACCAGGGAGGAGGTTATATATAGATCCTTGTGATTGGTTCCCCCTTTCTACCCCACCTTACCCTTATCCTCCTGGTATTGCTACTCTCGATATTGGTCCTGATATCTGTCCTGGATTCTCTGTGTTTCCAGTTCTTATCTGTATCAGTGTACATCCTCTGGTCTAGTCAGATTTGTAAGCTAGAATCGGGATCATGATAGTTGGGAGGAGGAAGCATTAAAGAACTAGAGGAACTTTGTATGTCTCATTGTTACTATAGTGCACCCTGACTGGCTTGTCTTCTCTGGGCGACCCTTCTGTAAGGAGATGTCCAGTTGCCTACAGATAGGTTTTGGGTCTCCACGCCTCACTTCCCCTCATTTACAATGATAGGATTTTTTGTTCTTTGATGCTTGATACCAGATCCCTTTGATACCTCGTGGTCACACAGGCTGGTGTCTTTCTCCCATGAGGGCTTTGTTGCTTCTAAGCTACATAGCTGCTTGCTTACTTTCAAACTTTTAAGACCCCATACACTATAACTTTTGATAGCCAGGCACCATCAGTTTTCTTCACCATGTTTGCTTCTGTACCCACTTTGTCTTCAGTGACCACGTCAGGAAAGTCACATTGCTCAATTTTACACCATATTCACAGCAGTTGTTACACTTGAGTCCACTGTAGCAACCACTGTTAAATTTTGAGTGCCTTCCAACATAGGGTGCCTTTGAACTGTGTGGACTGGCAAAGAATATTGAAAGTACCATGGATGGCTACAAAGAAAAAAAAATAAAAAAGATCTGTCCTGGAGAAAGACAGACAGAGCACTCCTTCAAGGCAAGGATGGCAAGATTCATCTTACATAATTTGGACATGTTGTCCGGAGAGACCAGTGCCTGAAGATGAACATCCTGCTTGCTGAAATAGAGTGGCATCAAAGAAAAGGAAGACACTCAACTGAACCTGGAATGACACCGCATCTGCAACAATGTATTCAACCATAGGAACAATGAGGATGGCATAGGACCAGGCAGTGTTATAATCTGCTGTGTAGAAGGTCATTAGGGGTCAGCACCAACTTAATGGTACCAAACAACAACAACAAGCAGCCTATGACTATATTATATTAGACAATACTCTAGGGTAAATTATAAGATTTCCACCTGCTATTTCAGATATAGATGGCCAAGTCTTTTTTTTTTCCTAGACTGCTCTGGTCTAGAAGTTCTGCAGAAGTGTGTTCATCATGGATGACTCTGCTGCTATTGGAAATGCTGGTATCATAGCTTCCAACATAAAAAAAATAAAAAGAAGCTACAAGTTTACTTGTATAGAAAATTGACAAGACACATAATGGGAAGATACATAAATGCTGGTGGTAAGCTCTAATCAGATTAGGCTGTCCTACATTTGACCTGTTTTGATCATTTTATATTTGATGTCTTGGTACAAAATTACATAGTCTATGACTCGTTCAGATCTGTATGTTTCTGAATCAATCTCTGATGTTGAAATCTGCTATATTATAACAGAAGCAAAGTTAGCAAACATCCAGTTCAATTTTACTTCATTCAAAAGTTTTTTTTCACATACGAAGCACTAGTAATCTTTTTATATCTTCCTTCCTTCTAAATTCTGAGTTGTAGAGTCAGCTTGATGAGAGGGGCTTTATTACTGCACTGATAGAAATGAATTTCTAATATAGGTTTTCCTTCCTGAGTTGTCCCTCTTTCAATTATAAACCTACTTTAACTTTCAAAAATAGACCTTTAACTACTTCATCCCTCTGTTCTAAAGTATTCAGTGACTATTTCCTGCCAAATTAAGGATAGCTCCCCTATCTAGTGATGTTGAATTCCTGCTATTATTGTTCTTGAAGGTAGCAGGTGAGGGCTTTCATTAGTAGTCTAATGTATGCATCCAGTATAAATTCTACTTTTCGCCACCCTCCTTGGGTTTTAAAACCAGGTACCTTAATGTTCCACTAACATGTTCCAAACTTGTACTTTTTTTGTTAGTTTGTTTTTGTGGGCATCACTGCCTCTGGTGGTCGTGGGTGCCAAACTCGTATTGTAACCAACCATTTTTAAATTTGTCTTTGTCTAAGTCTGGTCAGAAGTGTCATGGTGATCTCCTAGGTAATGGTAAACTGCCATGGCTCTACTCGGTGTGATATTATTATTAATTATTAATTATTTTTGTTATAGGCAATGTGGTTTCTCTAAGTCATTTCTTCCTCACTATTCATCCTCATGGTGGTCATATGATTCAGTAATTCCTCTTCCAGATATTTACTTAATATAATTAGAAGCAAATACTTGTACAGGAATATTCACTTCATCAGTATTCATAATAGGAAAAAGATGAAAACATCCAAAATACCTCTCACCAGAGAAATGGACAAGCAAAATGTGGTGTATACGTAAAACGGGAAACTATTCAGACACAAATAAAAACAAAATGCTGATAGATGCAGAACATAAATGAACCTGAAAGCATAGTGAATGAATTAAGTCAGATACTGAAGAACATGTATGTTATAATCCATTTGTGCAAAATGTCTAGAATATAGACAAGTATATAGGGGAAACATATAGAGATAAAAATTTGTAAGTGGTTACCAAGAAGCTGTGGTGGTGGTGTAGGATACAAATTGAGCTACTAACTACCCATCAGCCACTCCATAAGGAAAAGATAACTGTCTGACTCTGTAAAAATTTAAACTCTTAAAATTCCAAGGAAGCTTTATTCTGTCCTACAGGGTCACTAGGAATCAGAATCAACTCAGTGAGAGTAGACTTTTTTATTGGAGAAGGTAGGTGGGAGAGAGGTATAAAGAAAGACTCAGGACTTGGGAGACTTGATGCTTAGGAGATACTAAGCTTATGTTAGAGGTGATAGAAATTTGCGGGGGGAGGGGGAAACAAGGGCGAATATAAGCTAATATCACTAACTGTACATGTGAAGACTATTGAAATTGTAAATGATTAGTTACAGGTGTACATGCACCACAACATTTTAAATGAGTCCCAAAAAGTCAAGGAAAAAGTAGGAAGACTTGCTCAGCTAAATTAATGGATAAGCCTGTTAGACAAGTGTCCAAGGCACTACCTCCAATATTGTACAAAAATACCATGACAAGTAATATAAAAATCTATTATCAATTAATTCTGATAACACCCTAGAGTCCATTTATATCTAGCAGAACAAAAATCAAATCTACAGCTCTCATGCTAATTCTGACTCATAGCGATCTCTACAGGCCAATATAGAACTGACCATAAAGTTTTCGAGCATGTCCAGCTCTACAGAAACAGAGTGTCACATTTTTCTTCCACAGAGTGGCTCTGGGTTTGAACAGCCAACATGTTGGTTAGCAATCAAGTGTTCAGTTACAATGGTATGAAAAAGAGTTCCTGGGTGACATAAGCAGACAAATATTTGAATACTAGCTGAAAGGTTGGTAGTTCAATCCCCTCCAGTGGCTCTGCAGAAGGCAGATCTGGTGATCCGGTTCTCAAAGGTCACGGTTTTGAAAGCCCTCTAGTTAAGTTGTACTCTGTACACGTTCTAGGAGTCAAAATCAGCTCAATAGCAACAGTAACTTATGAAATCCTCAATGTCAACTGGAAACTCAAACACATTTTACTAGCTTTCTTTTCTTCATGTCCGTGTTCATGTTCAGATTGCATGATTCAATGACATGTTTCATAACCACCCTTAAGACCAGAACACATCAAGTAAAATTCTAAAAGTGAAAAATGCTCGCAATATAGATTTTTGTTGCCATGCTTACGATTAAAATATAGAACAAAACTAAGCTATTTCACAGGACCTTAGTTCATAAAACTTCAAGAGAAATAAGAAAACCGATAAATTAAGGATAGTTTAAGGTAAGCCAAGGATCATACTCCTACCATTAAAAACCTATTCACCGCGACCCCACAGCATAGTGCAGATCTGCTTCTGAAAGTTTCTGAAACTATAGCTGGTTATGAGAGTATCAAGTCCTGTCTTTCTCCCTGGGAACCATTGGGAGTTTCAAATTGTGGACTTTGAAAATAGAAGCCAAAAGCATTACAACTACACCACAGGGCTCCTGTCCTTCACCTAATAGCAATGAATTCTTTACTGTTAGCAAAAGTGGAATTACCTATTTTTCCTTTTTTAAATTTCTTGTCTCCTTCCTAACTTCCGGAAGTTGGTGATGACATGTTTAATGAGTTCTTAAGATTTGGCTATGTGAGGATTTGAGTGGCAGGGATTTACTCTGCAAACTTTCAGCCAAGTCACACTTTTTTTTAATTTAGGAAGAACAAGAATAAACAAAGGAAAAATAAATAAATAGATTTAATCTGCCTAAGACACCTATAAATTTCCCTGTGTGCCTCTATGAATACAGACATTTTTATCGTGTTCTGAAAAATATTTGATAAAGGGGAATGAAATCAACCAGATTTCCCTAAACTGAGCAATTGAAATCATAGAGCAATTTATCTGTTATTTTTAATCTGGCTATATCTATGATCAGAGATTTAGGGAGGTCTAGAATATACTTATTCTATCTTCCTTAGCCAAAATAAACAAAACACAACAATTATATTAATGTAGGTGTGGCAGTCATGTGCTTATGTTAATTTTATGACTGAAAGGTAGGGGTGGAGTCTATCGTGTTAATCTGGAGATAGCCATTGAGTAGCTGATGAGGCCTTTATGTGGGCATGGCTTTCACCTGAGACTCCTGGGAAATCTCACGATATTTCCCTCATGAAGATGAGAAGCTATCTCCCCCAGTTGTTGGGAGTTAGTTTCAGAGATGATTAACCACAGGCAACACAGAATGGCGGCATCTGGGAGACTGGAGTAGGCGGTCGAGAGACCACACGACTTTGCCCTGATGGAGCCGGACCTCTGCGGCTGGGGCAGCCACATGGAGGCCTCTTCCAGTGATGAGTTGTTTCTGCCACCACGGGATGCTTTTGATGGACCCTGAGCCCTGGAAGTGAGGTGCCAGGACGCTGTACCACTGACCTGTGAGTTCATGAGTCAGAAGAAGACTTTATGGACTGATTTCAGGCATATGGGTTAATATTGTACTTGTGACTTTGAGCTGGATTGGGCTGGGATGTTTTCTCAATGTCCTGTTCCTCTTGAATATAAACCCATTCCTTGTGTCCATATGTGTGTCTCTGAAATGTGTTCCTCTATTCTACCCGGACTAACACAGTAGGTATAGATATTCTTGCAATATGCATGACTTAAGTATAAATTAAAATACTCTTCTTCATTTTGATATTTGACAAATAGCATGTCATCCATAAGGGGTGATTTGACTGAATTGCATTTGAGCATATGGAAATGTGCAGCTGTCTGTAAGGATCTCCCCATTCAACTTATGAAAATACATGATATTCCCAACACTGAAGCTTTCTGTTTAGGAAAAAAAAATTCATAAGACATTAACATTGTTCCCCAAGAGAAGTACAATGTCAGCAGGCATCGATTGATTCAGGTGGACATAGATGCCCTGGTCATGGCCAGGCTTTTGAAGGGGAGAAAGAATCTTTAAACCAAACAAAAAATAGAGTGGCAAAGAGTGCAGGATCAAAATACTGCAGTAAATTCCACCATGCCCCTGCGCATGGTCAAAGAGAGTGAATGAAAGAAAAAAGAGAGAGGGAGAGAGAGAGAGAGAAAGTGAGCATCTAGTGTCTGAGGATTTAATTCTCAAAAAAAATCTCATATTTCAGCAGGAAAATGGACCACATGTGCAGCTTCATACATAGGCAATCCAAGGCTCTCTGTGATAGAATAATGTCTTCCAGCAAACAAGGAAATCCAAACAATACAAATATTATTCAAATTTTTGCACCAATACTGATGATGAAGAAATTGAAGAATGTTAGTAATGTCTTCAGTTTTAAAACGATATGCCTGCAATCAAGATGCATTAATAATTGCTAGTGAGTGGAATGCAAAAGTTGGAAACAAAGAGGAAGGCACAATAGTTGAGAAAGATGGCCTTGGTGATAGAAATAGAGCTGAATATGGCATTATAGAGTTTTGCTAGATTCCATGACTTCATTGAAAACCCCTTTTTCAAACAATATGAAAGGAGATTATGCACATGGTCCTTCTCCAGATGGAATGCACAGAACTCAAATTGACTACATCTGTGGAAAGAGATGATGGCAAACAAAGTTCAATATCAACAACTAAAACAAGATGAAGAACCAACTGTGGAACAAACGATCAATTCTTCATATATTGTTCAGGTTGAAGCTGAGGAAAATTAAAATAAGTGCATGTCCCAAGGATAGATTTGATTCATTGAGCATTAATGAAAGAAGACCTGGGAGTGCTCAGATGTCATGAAGAATATCATTAATGAAAATAGGACAAGGCCGGGGCTGAGCCCCGGTGGCGTAGTGGTTGTGCGCGGGACTGCGGCCCACTGGGACGGAGGTTCAATTCCAGCAGTGGGGCTGGGCCTCCTACTCCCACCACCGGAGAGCAGTGATGCCCACAAAAAAAAAAAAAAAAAAAAAAAAAAAAAAAAAAAAAAAAAAAAAGAAAATAGGACAAGGCCATTTAAAAGATAGAAAAGGAAGAAAACATCAAAGTAGGTGTCAGAAAAGACTCTGAAACTTGGTCCTAGTCATAGAGTAGCTAAAACAAATGGAAGAAATGACAAAGTAAAAGAGATGAACACAAAATTTCAGAGGGCAGCTCCAGAAGACAAAATACTAGAGTAAAATGTGCAAAGTCCTAGAGTTAGAAAACTAAAAAGACAAAAATGGTCAGTATATGTTAAATGGAAAGCCTCAGATTGCATTATAGAAAGATTCTAGGCACATACGGAGGTAAATATATTTTTATAAGATGATGATGATAGGTCTACAGCCATATATTCACAGGGTTAGTATTAAAGCGATAGATGGACATCATGCCTCCACTAAAGGTCATCCTCAATGCAAGAACACTTTGTTGTATTAAATTGGTATTCCATGATGCTCACCTTCCCTATACCATCGCTGAAGACAAATATGTGCATAAGCAATAATGGTAAAGAAAGTTGATGGTGCCCAGCTATCAAAAGATATAGCATCTGGGGTCTTAAAGGCTTGAAGATAAGCAAGCAGACATCTAGCTCAGAAGCAACAAAGCCCACAAGGAAGAAGCACAAGAGCCTGTGTGACCAAGAGTGATTGATAGGATCAGTTGTCAAATATCGATGAACAAAAAAATCTTATCATTGTGTGCCCACCTTCCTGAAATGACTGCTGAAGACAATGTGTGCATAAGCAAATATGGCAAAAAAAAAAAAGCTGATGGTTCCCAGCTATCAAAAGATATAGCATCTGGGGTCGTAAAGCCTTAAAGATGAACAAGCAGGCATTTAGCTGAGAAGCAACAAAGACCACATGGAAGAAGAACACCAACCTGTGTGATCATGAGGTGTCAATGGGATCAGGTATCAGGCATCAAAGACCCAGAATAAAAAGTCATATCAATGTGAATGTAAGGTAGTGCAGATTGGGGACCCAAAGCTGATCTGTAGATAATGGGACATCCCCTTACAAAAGGGTCACAGGGAGGATACAAGTCAGTCAAGATGCAGTGTAGCAAGGATGAAATACACCACTTTCCTGTGGTTCTTCAATGCTTCCTCTCGCCTACTATCATGATCCCAGTTGTACCTTACAATCTTGCTAGACCAGAAGATGTACACTGGTACAGATAGGAGCAAGAAGCATGGGGAATTCAGGATAGATGATCCCTTCAGGACCAGTGTTGAGAGTGGTGATACTGGGATGATGGAGGGAAAGCAGAGTAGAAAGGAGGAACCAATTGTAGGGATTTACATATAGGTATGGACAACAGGGAAGTGGGTCAAGGGACACATCTGACAGTGTACAGTGTATCATTATTGTACAATATGACAATAATGTTAATTTGTAAATTATCAAGGGTTCATGAGTGAAGAGGAAAGGGGAGGAGGGAAAATATGATAAGCTTATATCAAGGACTTCAGTAGAAGGAGGATATTTTGAGATGGATAATGGCAGGAAATGTACAAACGTGGTTTGCATATAATAAATGTATGTATTGATTGTGCTAAGAGATGCATAAGCCTCCAATAAAATTATTTAAAAATAAAAAAAGATACAGCATCTGGAGTCTTAAAAGCTTGAAGGTAAATAAGCAGCCGTCTAGCTCAGAAGGAACAAAACCACATGAAAGAACACTCAGCAGCCAGTGTGATCATAGGGTGACAATGGGATCATGTATTAAGCATCGAAGTATAAAAAATCATATCATTGTGAATGAGGGAATGTGCAGATTGAGGACCAAAAGTCCATTTATAGATAATGGGACATCGCCTTACAGAAGGGTCACGGGATGGAGGCAAGCCAGTCAGGGTGCAGTGTAGCAATGATAAAACACACCACTTTCCTCTAGTTCTTCAATGCTTCCTCTTACCCTCTATCATGATCCCAATACTACCTTACAAATCCTGCTAGACCAGAGGATGGACACTGGTGTATATATAGGAACTAGAAACAAAGGAAATCCAGGACGCATGAACCCTTCAGAACCAGTGGCGAAAGTGGCCATACAAAAAGGGTAGAGGGAAGTTGGTGTAGAAAGAGGGAACTTTATACATTATAAAGGATCTGCATATAACCTCTTTTCTGGGATACAGACAACAGGGAAGTGGGTGAAGGGAAAAAAGTCTAAGATATGACAAAATAATAATAATTTATACATTTTCAAGGGTTCGTGATGGAGGAGAGAGAGGGTAGGGAAGGGAAAAATGAAGAGCTGAAACCAAAGGCTCAAGTAGAAAGCAAATGTTTTGAGAATGATGATGGCAACAAATGTACAAATAGGTTTGATACGATGGGTAGATGGATAGATTATGATAAGAGTTGTACAAGTCCCCGATTAAAGGTTTTTTTTAATCTTTACAGAAAAAAAGAGAGAGATTCTAGTGGCAAAATATTGAACAATAAAAGAAGCATCAAAATAAAGTGGGAAGAACAAAAAGTCACTGTACCAAACAGAACTAATCAGCATTCCACCATTTCAATGAGAATAAATATTCCACTTTCATATCTCACTGGATTGATCTTAAGGTGAAATTAGGACAGCATTTAATAAAGCAAAAAATGTGCATGAAAACTAGCAAGTGCTATTAATGATTTTGATGAGCATCTACACTGCATATTCCAAGCAAAACCAAATACATTATACTTCAGTAACTAGAAGCATGTGATTGTGGAAAGTTGGTACTGGTAGCTGTAAGAATGAGTCCTTTGTCCTACTTTGGAGCCTTGGGAGTGTAGTCGGCCAAGCCTTAGGCTGTTAACCTCAAAATTCAGCTGTTTGAAACCAGCTGCTCTGTAAAACCATCATTACTTCTAAAAAGTGACAGTTCACACACAGTCTTGAAAACGTATAGGCTCACTTCCACTCTGTTCTATAGGATAACTATATGTCAGAATCCACTTGTTGGCAGTGAATTTGGTTTGCGGTTTGTCCCATTTGCTTTTTAGTTTTCTTCAGTATACTCATACCCTCCTATCTCAATGTTTCAACCACATCTTTTGGGGGCAGTTTTACTGATGTTTCAGTCAATGCATTCTTTTTTTTTTTTCTTTCTAGTCACTATGCTCACAAAGCATGGCCCTTTCCAAAATCAGAACTAAACAGTAGATTGGTCCATGAGCTGTGACCATAAACATTTTCAATACCTAAGAATCATTTCGATTTTTGATTGTTTTCTAAAAAGCAAATGGCTGTGTGAAGTCTAGGTTATTGGGTATGATACCCCACACCTTAAAAATTGAAATTAAAGTCCAGTGGTTTGTCAGGCAATCCAGGTGAAATGCACAGGGTAATAAATTGCAGGATTTTTTATTTCTCTCTGTTCGTTAGAAGGGGCACAAATTTCCTTCATATGGCATATCCACAACTGTACCAAAAGTCTGTAACTGTAGCAAACACCCTTTTCAGAAAAAAACACAATTCTAAGAAGCACAAATTTATACAAATACTTATGTATTTTTTTTAATTAACTCGTGGAAGCTTAGCATAACACATCTTTTGGGGGTGTTTTAAGTGTTAATGAACATAGTTCAGGAACATCGGTAATCCAGCTTTATTGGCAATTTTTTTTTCCACTAGCAGCAATGAAGCTGTAAAACCCATATGATTTCTAGAACTTGCTGTGTTACCAACTTGTGTGTAATGTTGCTAAATTTACGTTATCACTCTGGAGCTTAGCACACACACTAAAACGAGACTCTATAAAAAGAATCCTGCAAGATTCTGATAATTGAGTCTCAATAACTGTTCTCTCCTTCTTCCATAGTAATGAAACCCCTGGTTTTATCTAGACTTCTAACTATTTAGAATAAAGATTACATTTTTCATCTTCCTTTATAACAAGGTATGGCCACATAGATAAGTTAAAACCAATATATTAAAAGTGATTGTAGCCTTAAGGAAAAGCATGCTCCCCCTTCTTTCATTTCTTTATCTCCTTTCTGACTGTTTGAAGGCAACCAGGGAGGGCGAGCCCTAAGGAAGCACAAAGACCATCTGATGAGGTGCTATTTGGAATCCTCCGAAAGAACACTGGTGGTACAGTGGTTAAAGGACTGGACTCCTAACGAAAAGGTCGGCAGTTCGAACACATCATCTGCTCCTCAAAAGAAAGATATGCCATCTGCTTCCCTAAAAACGTATGGTCTTGAAAACCCCCTGGAGCACTCTTTGTCCTGTTGGGTAGTGATGAGTTAGAATCAACTCAATGGCAGGAGGTTATAGGATAGCAAGCCACAGTGACAGAAAACTATGTGTCTCCAGTGTCACGGCACAGCCATTCAGATCTTGGCCCTTAAAACTGGACCACTATGAGAGAAGTAAATTGCACTGTTTTTTAAAGTCACCGTTACTTAGGATATTCTTGGAAGAGCTGAGTTTAACTAGTATGTATCCTTTCAGACTGGAAAATACTACAATAGGAGAAAATATCATGAGTTGGCTAAACCCCTACATCCAATCATTGCTGCAGTTGGCTAAACCCCTACATCCAATCCTTGCTGCGTGAGAAAATACTTAAATATTGCTGAACCTATTTTCTCATTTCTAGATCATGGAAAGACATCGAGCCTACTGGAAGAACTTGTTTTTAGCAAGTGATCGATAAAAACCAAACACCAAACCCTCTGTCATTGAGCTAGTCTGTTTTCTGGGGCTGTGAAACTTTACAGTGTCAGATCGTGTCATCTTTCTCACACAGAGCATATGGAAAGTTTGAAACAGCAATCTTGTGGCCAGCATTTCATTGATTATCTATTAAATTATATAATGAGGAGAACATGTTGGCATTCACTTTTGTTGCTGTTTTGAGATAACCTAGAGCTCTCAAAATACTTAAGAAATATCATATTACAGGCAGGATATTTAATCACACTAACATTCTGGGATCCCTTAAACATGTTTTACATGCAAATTCCTTTCCCTCATCCTAATCTCTAATCTTACAGTGAGAAAGAAGTGCCCCCATTAAGGACAAGATGGTATCCTTGTGACAAACTTCTCCTAAACCCACTACAGCAGAGGCACAATAAACCAAACGAAATGCATACAGATGGTAATTCTGGCACCCTGAGCATTATATGAGAAAGAAAATGCAACTGGATTGAACACCAATTGGAAAGGGTAACAGCAAAAATAGTGGCTGGAGCGAGAGAAGGAGCTATATCCAGTCACTGTGTGACAGAAGGTCATATTCAAGGGTAAGAAGAAGTCAAATCTGAGGAGCCCTCACTGGGACAGAGTTAGAAAATGGGCAGGACCAGATGCAATGAGGTGATCAGAATGCCAATAAGATCTAGAAGGATTAGATCTATGGTGAAGCATCCACAGTGACGTAGGAGCGAATTCTAGCTAGTGGCACAGGTGATGTCAAAGTATAGAGAGCGCCAACACAACTCAGCATTTGTATTGAGGGTCCACAGGAGGGGAAGGTTCATGAGTTGACACTTGAATATGCTGGACCCCAGGTGGCTCCACCCCCAGCCCTGGATTGAATCTGAGCAGGAACCAGAAAATTGACTACACCCACGCAGACGTGCTCCAGAACCACACCCATAATGTGTTGGGCTGGTAGACTAGAGAAACAAATTCATAGACAATCATGTGTGTATACGAAAGAGCTTTATATACAAGAGCAATTAAATATTGAGAAAACATCCCAGATCAAATCCATAAGTCTGACACCAATCGATTCAGTGCTCTTCAGACTCACAAAACCCATGCAATGACGCTGAATGCAGGAAGATCACAGGCCAGTGGGTGGGAAATCTTGTGGATCCAGTGGCGTTGTCAGCATCTCAGCTCTAGCAGGGCTCTCCACTTGGATCCTGCAGCTCCCACAGGGCTCTGGCTGCATCAGCGTAGTTCCCTCAGGCTCCTTGTCCATCCCTTATGTCTCCAGGAAGTGAGCCTGTCTCGCACTTCCAATGAGCTATTTATCTCCTACACACCTCCAAATGAGGTCATCAAGCTGCGACCTGATTGACAAGCTAAACTCCACCCCTTCACTCATAACACTCAAATTGGAAACAGATGATGTAACTGCAACACATGATTTGCAACTGGAGAATGTCATGAGTAGAATGGGAGAAAATTCTGGAAGAAAATTAAATATTATTTTGCTTTAAAAAAACACCAAAAAAACAAATGCCAGGTTTACGCTCTTGTGGAGATGTAGCTGGAGCATGATAAGAACTTGGATACAAGTCAAAACTTCAAGGATACACATGTGAGGTCAATATGATCATCTGCTTGCAGGTGTATATTGACAGACAATGAAGGACACGTCTTTGATTAGGTCTAGCCTGGAGTTTGCTTTGGTCTCTGTTCTTTGCTTTGTAGATGTGTAGATATTTTTACTGCACCTTGTTTTTGAGATGATGTTGTTCCAAGAATGTTACTTATCAAATTTTAGAAAATTCTTAGTCAAAACCACCAGGCACGTACTCCCAAATTTGAGAAGAAAGAGAGAAGGGACACAGTTCAGTTTGGGGCTGCATGCCAGAGTGAGCTGCAGGCCTCTGTTTAAATGATTTTCGTGTGCTTCCTGTGCTTCGTGTGTCTCTGCATCTCCGTTCATTTACAACAACATGGAGACTAATAGAACCCTTGAGATTTAGCCAGGCTTGAGCCCTCTGACACCTGTTAGGCCTGTACCTGAACTTAGCTTCTCAATAGAAAAGGCAAGGAGCCACTGTGACGTAGGGGGTATGTGTTTGCATGCTAACTGCAAGGTCAGCAGTTAGAAGCCACCAGCCCCACTCCAAGGGAGAAAGACAAGGCTTTCTACTCCTGTAAAAAGTGACAGTCTGGGAATCTTACTGCGGCCGTTTCACCCAGTCTTCTAAGGAGGCTATGCATCGGCGTCAACTTGATGGCAGGGAGAGAAGATAGACAATAGTACTACAGTGATGTACACTCCAAGAACAAACACCCATATGAGATCAGAACAATGGCATTTTGCCAGGGAAAATGGAAGGGCTAGGAAAGAAAAACTAAATGAAAAAGGTAAAGACAAGAATGTCAAAAGAGCAGGGATAGAAATCAACACCATGAAACAAAATGCATATGCATTTTTGAGAGGGAAACTAAGTTTCTCCGTAAACTTTCACTCAAATCACCCCTCCCCCCAAAAAAGAAATGTAAGAGATAGAAGAAAAACTCTATGATTTTGTGCAGAGTAGTGTACCAGACTCTGAACCTAATACATATCTCACCATTGTATTTTGATTAGCCACTGAGCTTATACACCCCTTGGGATTATTGAAAGAGATTGTTCAGCCATTTTGGCAAAAATGGATACTTGAAGCTTAAAATAATATACATTACAGTGAATAATTTCAAGAGAGATACACAAACAATCCCTTTGTTGAAGCATGCAATCCTGACATCATCACTGCTAGTAAACGTTTGAAATCCCTTTTTTTCCTCTATAGAGGATTCTTTGTTGTCACGAATCAAGCCAATTCAGATAACCCAAACCTTTGCTCAGGGGAAAGTGTCTTTCAATCCATACAGACAAATCTTAAAACCAATTTACTGAAGAGAGTGGAGATTTTATTTTTCACATTTCCTTGAAATTCTAAGCATGGGGTGAGAATAGAGTCAAATTACAGAACTGGTTGATTTTTACCTGGGAAGAGAAATTTTACATTTGTTCTGAACAGTGATCCTTTCTTAGCAGGAGTGAAGATTTATCACCAATGTGAACTTTCATCAAGAAGAGTCATGGCATCAAACATTTCCTCTGAATGTCTCCAACTGTACTTACGTGACTGAGAATCTCGTATCCCTTTTTTCCTGTTAATATGCATGTCCTACCTATCGAGGGATTGATAGCATTTTGAATTACCCTTCAAATAGCATTGGAAAAGAACAATACTGTTAAAATCATTAGACTTATTATCTGAGAAATGAAAAGAAAATGACTCATCTCAGGCCATTGTTATATTGCATACCTTTTTTGCTTTGCTTTTTTTCCCCCCGTAACTAACTTTTCTTGTCATCTTTTGGACAAGATCATTGTCACACTATACTCTTTCTAATCTTCAAAACACTTGACTTTAAAAGTTTATTACAGAATTTTCTAGGTTTTTTATTTTTAGGTTATGCCACACAGCACAGAATATAAAAAGCACCAAGATTTTTAAAGTCACCCTTAATAAGGAGATGAGAAAAGAAGATAGCTGATTATCCAAAATAATCTTTTCTGAATTGAGTCTGTAATCATTCTGCTCCAACCTTCTCATTCAGTTCCAAAGCTTGATAGGCATTTTACCTCATTAAAGTTAATGTGACATAACTATAAAAACAAAGAGAATAAAGCGGCCTATGAGGGCTTCTTTTTCAGACTGAAGTCCTTTCCCTGAGGCTCTCTGCCCACGCAACAGGAAAATTTCTGCTAGAAGAACCCATTTATATTGTAATTAAAATTTCATTCACTTTGGCATACATGTACCGTCATTGCAGAGAGGTTATGTGTTGGTCTGTGATCGCATGGTTGGCAACTTAAAGCCACCAGCTGCACCACAGAAGAAAGATGGAGTTTCTACTCTGGTAAACAGTTACCGTCTCAGAGACCATCAACTCCATGGCAGTGCGTTTGTTTGGGATTGATGCCGTCTTAAAATGAAAAGAAAAGACAAACACCAGGGCTGAGCCCCAGTGGCGCAGTGGTTGAGTGTGGGACTGCGGCCCACTGGGTTGGCAGTTCAAACCCAGCAGCAGCTCTCCAGGAGCAAGGCTGGGCCTCCTACACCCATCAGAGGGCAGAGATGCTTCCAAAAAACAAACAAACAAAAAGACCAAGACACTGAAACCAATCCTGGCCACAAAATGCTCTCTACTGACTCCTTAAGAATTTCTCTACTCCCTAGTGACCACTAATGGATTACTGTGCAATTTAAATAGTCACTAATTTTTTTTAATGGTTTTACCAGGGGGCTCAAATGACTCTTATCACAATCCATACACCCATCCATTGTATGCAGAGCACATTTGTACAAGCGTTGCCATCATCATTCTTAAAACATCTGCTTTCTACTTGAGCTCTTGGTATCAGCTCCTCCTTTTTCACCTCCCTCCCGGCTCCCCATCCCTCATGAATCCTTGATAATTTATAAGTTATTATTCTTTTGTCATGTCATACACTGTCTGATGTCTCCCTTCACCCACTTGCCTGTTTTCCGCATCCCAGGGAGAAGTAAGTTATATGTAGATCCTTATAATCGGGTCCCCATTTCTACTCTACTTTTCCTCCACGCGCCCGGTATCGCCACTCTCCCCAGTGGTCCTGAAAGGATCATGTGTCCTACATTCCCTATCTTTCTGGTTCCTCTCTGTACCAGCAGAAATCCTCTGGTCTAGCTGGATTTGTAAGGTAGAATAAAGATCATGAGAGTGGGGGAGGAAGAATTAAGGACTAGAGGAAAGTTGCATATTTCATTGTGCTACACTGTACCTTGATTGGCCCCTCTCCTCCCCGAGACCCTCTGTAAGGGAATGTTGCTTCACCTCCAGATGGGCTTTGGGTCCCCAATCTGTACTCCCTCTCATTTATAATGATAACAAATTTAGCTCTTTGATGCTTGATACCTGATCGCTTGTACACCTTATTCACTAATTTTTTATAAACATTTTTTGCAGTCTTCATTTGGGTCCTACTCTTAGGCCTAATAGCATCTTTTTGTTTTGTTTTGTGGCATCACTGCCTTGGTGGGAGTAGGAATCCCAGCCTTGCTCCTAGAGAGCTGCTGCTGGATTTCAACTGCCAACCCTGTGGGCCACGGTCCCGCACACAAACATGATGCCACTGGGGCTCAGTCAACCTAATAGCATCATAAAGAAAGAAGGAAAATGCCAAAATGGTCAAGCCACTTGCTTGGAAACCTATGGGCAGAAGCTGACTTCTGGGATCAACAAAGAAATGACACCTAGATGCCAGTCATTGGAGAAAGATAAGTAAGAGAGGAAAGTAGGCCCATTCATGTGAGGCTCAATATCGTGGCCATGATACTACAACAGCTATAAATTAGATCTAAATGTCACCCCATAAAATTTGATAAAGGAAATTCCTCCTGTCTCCCATTTGGAGAAGGCCAGACCATATTTTTGCCCGAGGTATCCTTTCTCCTTGAAATCACGCGGATGTTAGCCTAGCCCTGATTTCTTCCCTGGAGCTCACTCTTCAGTGAAAATTGAATGAGTAATACAGTTTATGGTTAAAAGTACACACACACTCATCTAAGATTGAAATTAGAATTTTTTTTGAATTTGCCGAAAGTGAATGTGTGTGTGTGTGTGTGTGTGTTTTGGTGAACTTCTTTAGAAGGTTGGAATTACATCACTATGTGACGTTCCTAATTTTCTATTTCATCCAGTCAAAGGTGGAACAGATTATATATCCAGCTCAGTGAGAATCATCAAGCACTTCAAAACTCGCTCTCTTAATGCCTTAACTTCCTGAGCCCAAAGAGGTAAAAGCAGCCAAGTAGAGGTGTGTCTATATGAAGAGACTGCTAATGAGTTAGTGACTCGGGGATTTCCCCCCTCAACTGACTTTAGTCCCACCCCATATCCCTGGTGGTCTAAGGATTAACACAACTCAATCACCATAGCAGCTCTATACTAATTTCATGCTCTGGGCTTTAATTCCCTGATTCACAACCAAGAGTCTCTTTGATTTAATTTAGTTGTATGATTTAACCAGAATGGAAATAAAAAGAACTAAGGAATAAGAAAATGGTTCTGTGCCTTAAATGTCTGCTACAGAAACAAAAATATTGTTCTTGACTCACTTCCATCTCATAACCATCCTGTAGAGGAGAATTGAATGGATCCAATAGAGTTTCCAAGAATGTAAATCTTCATCGAGGACTACCACATCTTTAACTCACAGAGCAGAGAGTGATCAGTGAGTTCAACTGACTAATCCTTCATTTGACAACAAAGCACTTTAATCATGGGGCTCCTTAAGGACTAATACATACGCTTTGATTAGAAAATTTTGATTTGCTAGAAATTTGTTCTTGGTGTCTTAGTTTTCAGGTCTGTTTCTGGGGTTATTTGGGGCATGGATCCAGTCTTGCATGTCTGATATCACAGAAAGAAAAGACAGTGCAGCCAGTGACAGTGATTTCCAAACAACTTCACATAGTGAATGCTTTGACAAGAATGACTTGAGTGATCAGATCAGGGATATAAATCTTCCCAAAGGGTTTTCTGAATTGCTTGCCTCCAGACTCTGGGTAAAGAATGTACTTCAGTCAGGAATAAAAATTACATTTTGTTGAAGGAAAGGAAAGATTTGTTGCTTTTCCTTATTAAAGACAACAACTTAGTATTCTGCAGTGACATCTTCAACCTTCTGAAGAAAATTGGTCTTTCAGAATATAACCCAAGTGAGTGGCGTCTTTTCATCGACAATTCAAAGCACAGTTTGAAATGTGTTCTTTTAAATAATGGCAACAAAGATGGCTCTGTTCCCATCAGTTGCTCTACCAGGACAAGAGTATAAGACCTCCTCTTTAGTCTTGAAAAAGGTAAATAATCAAGAGCATCAATAGATGGTTTATGTAGACTGGGAGATGGCTAATTTTCTTTGTGATACACAAAGTGGTTATCAAAATTATCCTTTCTAATGACTTTGGGGTGACAGAACCAAACTTGAATGTTGAGCAAGAATAGAATGGAATCACAAGAATAGAATATCATGGGAAAAAGTGTAATCAACAAACTTTTGCCAGCATAAAGAAGAATCCTACTGCCACTACTACATATAAAGCTAGACCTAATTAATGTGTCTGTAAAGGCTTTGGCTGAAGATGGTTCTTGCAAATTACCTAGACTTACCATGAAAACTGAAAGCAGCAATTTTTGATGGCACAGAGATCAGAGAACTTGTAAATGACTCACATTTTGTAGTCTCAAGGAAGGAAACAGAATCATGAGCCCAGTCCTCATTTATTTTGTTCCTTGGCAATAAGAAGGCAAACAGTGCACACACTTAGTAAATAATATGCTCTTTGGTTTCAACAGGCATGGGTATGACATAAATGTTAAGTCCATTATCCAGAGTCACTTAGATAGTTTTCCTTAGTGACTTAAGGAAAGAGCAAGGTAAATTTTCTGTTGTCTATCCCCCGGGAAGGAGGTTCTATGCAGATCCTTGTAATCAGTTCCCCCTTTCTACCCCACCTTCCCTCCTCCCTCCTGGTATTGACACTCTCAGCAAGGGCCCTTGAAGGGATCATCTGTCCTGGATTACCTATGTTTCCAGTTCTTATCTGTATGAGTGTACATCTTCTGGTCCAGCCGGATTTGTGAGATAGAATTGGGGTCATGATTGGGGGCAGGGGAGGGAGGAAGCATTTAAGAACCAGAGGGTAGTTGTATGCATCATCATTGTTACCCTGCACCCTGACTGGCTCATCTCTTCCCTGCCACCCTTCTGTAAGGGGATGTCCAGCTGCTCACAGATGGGTCTTGGGTCCCCACTCAACACTCCCCCTCATTCACAATGATTTGATTTTTTGTTCTTTGATACCTGATCCTTTCAAAATCTCTTGATCACACAGGCTGGTGATCTTTCATGTGAGTTTTGTTGCTTCTCAGCTAGATGGCTGCTTGTTTACATTCAAGCCTTTAAGACCCCAGATGCTTTATCTTTTCATAGCCAGGCATCATCAGTTTTCTTCACCATATTTGCTTATGCACCTATTTGTCTTCAGTGATCCTATTAGGAAGGTGAGCACACCAATGATATGATATTTTTGTTCTTTGATGCCTGATAATTCATCCCTTCGGCACAGAATGGCAGACTATTGTTGAAATCTTATGAAGGACTATACTGGCATACCCCACTCTCAGAAGTCTTACAAAAGGAGCTTTGTGTGTGAAGAATGACTGGAGAACTTAAAACAGAAAGCTGTGTTTGGCTATGAAGTAGATTTTCAGGAATTACACTTTCTTTGTTAATTTTTAATATGTTCCTTTCATGATTAAAAGGTAGTAACTTAAATACCATATTAAAATATTGAAATAGGCATATGTTCTGCATCTTATATGCAAGTACAAAAAACTGGTGAATTTTTTGAATCAGCAGCTCGAAAACACCCAGAAACAAGTCTCACATTTGAAGACCAAATTGTGTGTCAGAAGAATAAATAATAATATATATTAGCCAATTTTACTCGAGGAGAAGCTAATGTTTGGCTTGGCCACACAAGTGACCAAAATTGCATCATCAATAAAATATGTGTCTTAAATCTGGGCTCCTTTCACGATAGCAGGGTGCTGTTTTCCATTTGACTGCCATGTAGCGTAAGACATAAACCAACAACCACACACTGCCTCAAAAGACAAGTAAACCATGGTCATCTTCAAGATTCTGTGATAAAGCATTGCATTGAAGGCTTGAAATTTTTTCATGGGCACCACAAAACCCTTTTATGATTCTGACAAGTTGGTTAAGGTATAGGGCACAGTCTTACTATAAAATGACCTGGAGTGAAAAAAAAGAGGAACTTGAAAATGCCAACCATCATCATGATGTACTGGTATCTAGGCAGGAATCGAGAATGCAGTTACGAAGGCCTGCATTAGAAAATATGTAGCAGAGCTTCTGTTTCTTGTTTGCAAGAACGCAGTAACTACTTTAATTTTTATATGGTCTAGATTAGAATATTTCAAACTGGGATGATAACATTTAGTAGGCAAACCAAGGATTACTAGGTAAAGTTCTTAATTCCTATTACTTAACACTTGAACAAAAATGGCTTTTCTCTCTCTTTTTTCCTACTTTTGAGGAGAATTGGAAATGCTTTACAATGTCTACCCAGTTCTTCCAACTGCACAAAATTGTAACGGAGACAGATCCTTCTTGATGATCTCTCCCAACCTTTTACTATCTCTGCTTTTATAGCATGCTCAGAATAGAATATCATTCATCAAGTTTAGTAGGTGAGAACTCAAGGAAAACAGTGACCCTTGGACAGCCTCACCTTGCAAGGAATTAGGGAGGACTGGCTCTCTGGCCTCACACATTCTTCAAGACAGATTCCTACACATACTGCTCTCTCAAGTCACTAAGAAAGCACTCTATTTGTATTTCAGCTTCAACCAAGCACTGATCAGTCTTTCCTAAAACAAGCTCTAACCAAATTGGACTTGCTCATCATTTAAAAAAAAATGGCAGGTAGCTATTAAACTGCTTGATGCAGTTTCTTTAACAGGCAAGTTGGTGATCTTTTGAAAATATACTTCATACTCACATTGCCGTCAATACTTGGGTTTGCACTATGTTATCGGCAGGTGTGGCGAATGCTTGGCTGAGCAAGGTTTCCCACCTGTTTGGCAGTTGAGGTGTTCCCCATAATAGGATGGCATAATGTAAGCAACTCCATGATGGAATCTGCTGTGAACACAAAGCACTTGTTGGAAGACTAGGGGGGAGGTGCAATTCAAAGATGGTTTCCTTATGGGTTCTGTTGGTAGAAGCCATCGAGATTGCTCTGACAAACAGTGACCCTGTGGTACAACACTGCGCATTTCTGTGAATTCTTCACAGCTGCTGCTATAATTGGGCCCTTTGTTGAAGCCCCTGTTAAAAATCTTCATCTTTGTTACTTCCCCTCTGCTTTACCAAGCCTGAGATCTGTCTTCAGGGATCGGTCTCTTCAGATAACATGTCCACAGCGAGACAACATCTTGCCATACTTGTTTCCAAAGAGCATTTTGGCTGTACTTTTCCCAAGACAGCTTTGTTCTTTTGGCAGCCCAGGGTACTTTCACGAAGGAAAGAGAAAGAAAGAAAATTTTAATTCAGGCTTTTAAGTATTATTATTCTGAAGTTGTACAGACACATGTGGGTAACATCATTTGTTCTCCCTTTTGACCCATTTTTAATTTGTTCTCGTCATTTATTATTCACTGTTTCTCTCTCAATTGAGGCTTTTCTGTCTTTTTTTGTCATTGCTATTGATTTCCTTTGTTTTTATCTTTCATTCTTTTTGCTTTTTAATCATTTTCTCTAGATGAACTTCAAGATAGGTAAATTTATAGAAACAGTAACTGGATTAATCATCTCATGGGATTGTAGCAGCAGAGGTAAGGGGGAGAAACTTTTTAATTTTCTAGGTTTTTAATTGTTCTAAATGTTTAACTTTCTAAGTTTTATATTATTGTAGTTATGACTGTGAAGCCTTTTAACTATATTTAAACTATTGAACTGTGTGATATATCAATTATTTGTCAAAATGTTACAATAATAAATAAAATTTTTTTAAACATAGAAAGAGAATAAAGTGTTGAAGATCAAAAACAAATAGATTCTTGTTAGAACCATAATTCAAATGTATCCACTCTTCCTCCATTTTCCTTATTTATTTTCTTGAATCATTTTCTTGGGGCTTCATATAGCTCTTATCACAATCCATCCATCCACTGTATCATGCGCATTTATATATGTTGCCATAATCATTTTCAAAATAATTTCTTTCAACTTGAGCCCTTGGTATCAGCTCATTTCCCCTTTCCTGCTCCTCCTTCCTTATGAACCCCTAATGATTTATAAATTACTTTTTTCCATGTCTTACACCAACCACTGTCTCCCTTCACCCACTTTCCTCTTGTCTGTTCCCCTGGGAAGAGTTACATACAGATTATCATGATCAGTTCCCCCTTTCCCCCCCAACTTTCCCTGCTAGTATTGCTACTCTCATTATTGGAGACCTAAGAGGATTATCTGTCCTGCATTCTCTGTGTTTTGAGTTCTTGTCTGTACAGGTAGGTGTACTTGTTCTGGTCTAGCTACATTTGTAAAGTAGAATTGGGATCATGATAGTGAGGATTGGAAGGGAGGGGGAAGAAGCATCAAAGAACTAGAAAAAAGCTGTATACTTTATCATTGCTATACTGCACCCTGACTGGCTCATCTCTTCCTTGGAAAAGAAAGGGAGTTGTTAACAAATCCAGGGACAAGGGAGCAATAGTGATCTGAAACTGATGGTGAGGGGCATAGGATTCCTGGAGAGTGTGGGGTGGGGGTGGGTAGCTTTATTAAGGGCAATGTACCCAAAAGGAATTACTGAAAACCAAATGAAGGCCGAACATGATGGTGGGACAAAAGGAAAGTAAAAGAAAATAGAGGCAAGAACTAGAAGACAAAGGACAAATTATAGAAGTCTAAATATAGGCATCCACATATGTAAATATATTTATATATAATGATAAGAAAATATATCTATGTACATACATTTATATGTTAAGTATTAAGGTAGAAGGAGTACATTGGGTCTCTACTCAAGTACTCTTTCAATGCAAGAACACTTTGTTCTAATAACCTGGCATTCTGTGATGCTCACCTTCCCTGACATGATTGCTGAAGACAAAATGGGTGCATAAGCAAACGTTGAAGAAAGCTGATGGTGCCCGACTATCAAAAGATATAGCATCTGGGGTCTTAAAGACTTGAAGATAAACAAGCAGCCATCTATCTGAGAAGCAACAAAGCCCACATGGAAGAAGCACACTAGCCTGTGTGATCATGAGGTGTCAATGGGATCAAGTATCAGGCATCAAAGACCCAGAATAAAAATTTATATCAATGTGAATAAAGGGGAGTGCAGAGTGAGACCCAAAGCCCATCTCCAGACAATTGGACATCCCTCTATAGAGGTCTCATCTCTATTATTCAATATCCAACTCTCACATGCATATGAAGTGAGTAAAATGCTATGTATTGGGTTAGCTAGCCTTGTAGTCATTAAAGTAGTCATTAAAGATAGTCATTAAAGTAACATCTATGCTTTTCAATACTTTTAAAAGATTTTGCCAAACAAGTTTTCCTAATATAATGGATCATTTGATCTTCTGACTGTGGTTTCCAGGAGCATTGACTATGCAAGACAAAATTCCTGACAACTTCAATCTTTTCTCTGTTGATCAGTTCAGTTGGTTCAGTTCTGACAATTTTTATTTTTATTTTCTACAAATTAATTTGTAACTCATATTGAAGGCTGAAATCTTTGATATTCATCAGCAAGTGTTTGAAGCACTTTGACTTGTGACCTCTACATATTAAAGATTGTTAATAATGCTTTCTCCAGTCCTGATGTTGAGTTCTTCTTAACACATTGCAGACAGATCCTGAGTTTATCCAGTCGTTAATGTGTTAACTTGCAGATGGGTTTTGGATCTCCACTACTTCCCCACCCCTTCCCATTGATTTGGTTTCTTGATTTTAAAATATCCAGTCTTCAATGTATTAATATAGTTCCACTTTTCTGATTATTTTCTCAATCTACCGATTGAATAAGTGTACTGAAAAGATACAAGTGTGAAGCATACTTTTCTTGATTTTAAACATTACAGTGTTCTCTTGTTCTGTCCACAAGACTGTCTTGTTCCATTTACAGGTTTTGCATGAGCACAACAAAGTGTTCTAATATTTCCATTCTTCTCACAGTTACTCACAGTGTATTATGATCCATAGAGTTGAATGTCTTTGCATGAGCAATGAAGCACAAGTCAACATTTTTCTAATATTCCCTGCTTTGAGCCAAGATTCATCTGATGTGAAAAATGATATCCTTATTCCTCTTCTGAATCTAGTCTGAAGTTCTGGCAGCTTCCTTTGAGGTACAACAGCAGCCATTCTTGGATAATCTTTAGTAAAATTTTATTTGCATGTGATATCAATGATATTTCTCTGTAATTTGAGTATTCTGTTAGTTAGCCTTTCTGTGGCATGGGCACAAATGTGGCAAATATGTCTCTTCCAATCAGTTGACCAAGTAACTGTCTTTCAAGTTTCCTGAAATGATTGAGTGCTTCTAGTGCTTCATTGGCTTGTTATAACATTTCAGTTGCTATTCCATCAACTCCTGAGGTCTTCTTTTTTAGCTAATGCTCTCAGAGCAGCTTAGAGTTCTTTGTTCAGTATCACTGGTGTTGCTCATATAATACCTCTTAGAATGGTCAAATGTTAACCACTTATTTTTGGTACAGTGACTCTGGATATTCTTTCCACCTTTTTTGATACTTCTTGCACTAATCAATACTTTGTCACTAGAATCTTTCAATATTGCAACCTGAGGCTTGATTTTTTTCTTTAGTTCTCTCCATTTAAGATATGTTGAGTGTGCTCTTCCTTTTTATTTTCTAAATCAAGAACCTTGCATATTTTATTATAATACTTTATCTTCTTGAGCTGCCTTCTGAAATGTTCTATTCTGTTCTTTTTCTTTGCCATTTCTTCCATTTGCTTTTCCCCCCCAATGATTTCATTGGGAACTCTTACAGCTCTTATAACATTCAATAGATCATTTGTATCAAGCTTATTTTTACACGTTTCCATCATCATTTCCAAATATTTTCTACTCGAGTCCTTGATGTAAGTTTCTCTTTCCTCTACAACTACGAGCAAGTTTTAGAATCACTTCTGATATCCACTTAAATCTTACCTTCTTTTCCTGCCTCTTAAATGATATTTTTCCTTCTCCATGTATAGTGTTCTTGATGCCATTCCACTGCCCATCTGTCTTCTGTCATTAGTGTTTAATGAATCAAATCTGTTCTTGAGAATTTTTTGACATTCAGGTGGATTATACTAAAGAATATATTTTGACTTCCATGGCCTTGTATGTAATGAGTCACTGACTTTAAAAATTCAGTCATACATTCAACTTTGAATGTTTTTCTATTGCTTCTTCTTCTTTGTTTCCAACATTTGCAGTCCAATTGCCAGTAGTTATCAATGTATCTTGAACTCTTCAGGTTATTCATAATTAACTTTACCAGTTGGTACATAATTTAAATATCAGTTGCATTTACTGAGTTTCCTTGAGTGGATATTATTTTATCATAGATAACACTATAATTCAAGATCGATCTTGAAATGCCCTTTTATTGGTGGATGCAAAGCCATTCCTTTCAAATATATCATTTGGAGATAATAGATCATATAGCTTACTGATTCAAAATGGATAATATAAGTTTGTTTCAGGTCAATAATGTGTAGGATAATTATCTTTCTCCACCTATTTCATTTTGATAGCTTCCAAATTTTCTAGATTCACACTTCATACAGTCCAAGTTTCAATTATTAAAAGATATTTGTAGTAGCTTTTCTCATTCTGAGCCATGACCCATTGGCACATGCAGCCCCCAAAGCTTGACTCTATTCAAGTGATTGTGGTCACTATACTTTGAGAAGATAATTCTGTGTGAGGCAGTCATATTCGGAGGGCCCTCTGACCTGAGAGGCCCAGCATACAGTATCCCACTGCTATTCATTAAGTTTCAGTCGCTGACCCTGGTCCACTGCTCTTCGCAAGGTTTTCAGTGGCTAATTCCTTGAAAGTGGACAATGTATTCCTTTTGCATGCTGATTTTAGTCTGGAAGTTTTGCAGAAAGCTGTTCATTGGGGGTGGCCTTGCTAGTATTTGAAATACCAATGACATCACGTTCAGCATCACCACAATACACAAGCTACCCCAGTACAATAAACTGAGAGACAAGTGAAGTATGGCCTAGTCCCATAGAAGCAGAATCTATTTAAGCAGTAAGACGTGGCACTTCTTGCTGATTTGAATGCTGCATCTGGTTCATGATCCTGCCATGTGCCTGGAAGGTGTCAGTGGCCTGTCACACTTTCTGCAAACCTTGGATTCATTCAATTCTGCAGCCACGAACCTTCGTTGTTGACCTGGGATTCATCTGTCTCTGCATACATCAGTTTGTTTTGTTCCTGATTCCTGATGTGTCGGTCTCGCCAGCTATGCAAGTCAGGAAAAGCCTCCAGCATAACATCTGACCCACAGATGATAGCTAGATTGTACTTAACCACTTCTACAACTGTATAAGTCAGATAGATGATAGATGATAGATAGATAGATAGATAGATAGATAGATAGATAGACAGATAGATGTAGATAATAGATAGATGATAGATAGATAGTTGATAGATGATAGATAGATAGATAGATAGATAGATAGATAGATAGATAGATAGAGATACTTTGCTTCTCTAGCTTAACACATCCTAATAATTTGGGGGACTGAAAATCAGATTAAAAATAAAATAAAGGTCACAGATGACACTCTCTGGAATCGCTGCACTGCTGTGATGAAAGATCATTTTAACTCTTTTCTGGCTGATGACCATGGGGAAAAAAGAAGGAAAAGGGAAAAAAAGAAAGAAAACATATCCCATTACTATTCAGTATATATCAATCATAGTGGCCCTACAGTACAGACTAGAACTACCCCAGAGGGTTGCCAAGATTCAGGACTGTAAAATCCAGGCTGCGACATCTTCCTCTCACAGAGCAGCAGATTGGTTTAAACTGTCTTCTTTTCAGTTAGCAGCCCAGCCCTGACAACTATGCCACCAGTACTTCTAAGACTTATAATAGCCTAGACTATTTTAGTCTCACACCAGAGCTATTTAAATATTATAAGCTGGTAGTTGGCAATGTTTTCTTACACATCATGGTTACTAATTTCATGAACAGGGAGAAAAAGAAAAGAACCAATGGTCTATATATTTTATGCGACCAGCTAACAGATCACTGCAAAATTTTCACTTCATCCCCAACTAGTTTTCTCTGGCTTCTCCTTTGCTTCTTAAATGTGCATTTCTCTTCAACCATTTTTCAATGGGATACAAACATCATAAATGTTAGGTAAAGAAAGCATTTGAAAAGCAAGTAGGCTGTCCCAAAGCAAGTTCACTGTCAGAACAGAGTAGGTACTTTCCTTCGGTTTCTGAAACAGTAGATCTTAATGAGATTTGCACAGAGATTCACACAGCCTCATCTTTTTTCCATGAAGCAGTTGTTGGGTTCAAAACACCCATCTTATAATCAGCAGCTCAACACTTAACCCACTATGTCACCATGTATCCCTGGATTAGGATTTCATCTGCTAACCAGTGGTTAGTGGTTCAACCCCACCCACTTCTCCTTAGAAGAAGCTGTGTGCTCCTGTAGAGATTTTGTCTTAGAAAACCTCAAGAGGGGAATTGCCTTGATTGGAGAAGGTTTACAGTACATATTACGGAAAAGCGTAGATAAATCTTGCATATTATCTGCTTCCATAACCTTGCAGTCTAGTGGAGGAAAAAGAAGGGGCACAGTAATTTATTCCCACAAAACAGCTACCTGACATGGAGCCCCTAAAACTCAGTGGCAGAAAGCAATCATCATGTATTTATTAGAGAAATGAGATCAGGGATGGATCAGGGATGCAATTTAGAGAGTAGGGCCAGTTTTATTCTGTACAACAGAATAATAAATATAAGGGAAATTTTTTAGTATGTGGCTGCACTTGGTCACATAGCTGAGGGTCAGTTTGCTGTTGGCAGATCTAAGCTAGCTGCAATTGGTATATTGTGGTAAAATAGCGCTCCTGTCCACATCACTCATCCTCCAACAACCTATGTAATCCAGTTCTCCAGGTAATGGAGGAGGCATTAGAGTACAACTAGAAATGGACATATTCCTTTTCTAGACCCATGTTGGCCTAATGAAATCACACACTCCTCAGAGTCAGCTTAAAAATGAAGTAAACCCAGAGACACATGATAAAGGGCACAGATACCTAAGGAGAGGTAAAGAATTGTTGCTGTCTTCATCATCTTTACCAGATTCTCCACCACAAAAGAATAAATGTTTCCAAACATAGAGAATAAGTACCATACTTGGAGCTAGGGAAACAGTTCCAGGACACATAGAAATTTGAATATTTCTGCCGAGGAAGCCAGCAAAACTTTACCCAGAGAAATGACATTTGGACTGGTTCTTAAAGACTCTCGAAGTCCACCTAAGAAAGTGGCTTTAAAAATTGGTTCAAATATAGCAACACTTTTGATGATGGTGCAGGACAAGATAGGATTTCATTCTAATGTGGACAGAGCTGCTGTGAGTCATAACCAACCGGATATACCTAATGACACCAGCATCTTAGAAGTTAGGAGGAGGCATTTCGATGAGGAAATAGACCTGCAATGATACAGGATATAGTTAAATATAGTGTGTTGGGAAGTATAGCAAGGCTCAGTGTAGCTAGGATTGAAAAGAAAAAAAAAGAAATTGAAGATACATTTTTAAGACTTTCCAAAGGCATTTGAAATTTCCAATAATGGTCCCAAGAAGATACCCAAAATGCAATGAGTTAATATTGGGAAAATAATATCATGATGAGAGGCAGGGGCTTTCCTTATGTACAGATGACTTTTTCTTCTGTGAAGGACTGTCATTTTACCATAAACTTAGAAATTAAGCCAAAGAGTAAGGAGTTAAAAAAAACCGGAGACTACTAAGCAAAGATCTTTACTTTCCTGATCTCAAAATCCCATGAGGATATTTCCATTGGAATGGGATTCCAGTCTTATTCTCCACTGCACCTAATTCATTTTTCCCATGTAAAAAACAAATTTTCTGATTAGTCGTACTATGAATCCAATGATGGGGTGTCTAAACAATGGAAAGGGCTACCAGGTTGGCTCAAAAATCAAGACTGTTGGTAGGCAGTGGTTTTATAGAAGTACATCCATTCTGCTGACTCCCAACTCTACTTTGTATGGACTGTCCCAAAGTCTAGTTTTAAGAAGTTCAGTTTTTCTATATTCTTTTATTGGCATTATCAGTAAAAAATATAATAACATTTTTACATTAAAGTTTTGAAATGCTCTCATATTTTGACCACCAGCTAATTCGTCACTTGCTTTCAAGTGGTCCCAAAGATAAAAAGAGAACAAAGAAGTGCTATATTTGGTTCTTCAAAAACTACAAAAGCAGATCCTCCGTCTCATCCATATTAGTGGCCCCCATGGTGCTAGAATGTTATCAGACAAATGGTAAATTCTCAGAAAAATGTCTATTGATTAAGAACAGGAATTATTTAATGTCAAAATCTAATCTATTCTTTGATCTTGGACCCTCGATTTCCTTTTGAGAAAAATAGAGTTCTTTTAGTATCACTAGTCACCATTTTTCTCCTCCACACATTTGTTCAATTTCTCAAATGCTAATGATCCATGCAACACTTTTATCTCCCCATTGCACTTTCTGAAGCATGGTGACCATGAAGACTTTGTCAAGTACTTGATCATCCTTTATAATGACAAGATTTGTATGGATATAAAACACCACCATCTGTTATTTGGGGATTTCACAGTGACCACAAGGGCCCATTTCAGTAAAACACTAAATACTTTTCCCCTCTAACTGTTGTCACTGGCAACTCAGTGGAAGTTTCTTGAATGCTTTGCTTTCTCAATTTCAAAAGAACAATACTGCATCTCTGTGATTTCTCCTACATCCCTGAGCTCTCAGTAACTGAAATAATATTTTCAAAATAATCAGAGTTCTCAACTATTTGCTGAAGTTTTCTTACTGTAGCTACATGTAATATATTATAAAGAGCCCTCCAAATAGCAATTGAAAATCCTTGGATACAGGATAGACATAAAAAAGCCAGGTGATCATTAGCTTTGATACAGGAGTGAAAAAGAAATCACTGGAGGATTTTGAGGTATGAAGAAGGATAAGCAGAAACCTGGTAGTCATGTAAACATTGCACTCCTTCTTCATCTGGCAATAACTCAGGCTTGGACTTTGCTTACAAATTCTAAATGAGGAGTTACTGTGTGGTTCGTTCACTGCTTCTAGGCCATAGCAATAATTTGGAAGGTAATCCAAAATACATATATTAGAGATAATAAGTGTACAAACACTTATGTGTGCCAGGTGCCATTGCCAACTGTTAGCACCCTATGTATAACTGAAGAGAACATTGCCCACATCTGCACCATCCTTACCACAGTATGTTTGAATTCATTATTATAGTCATTGTTATTCCAGTTCAAAGATGGAATAAATTTTGCCTTTTTTTCTTACCCATTATGCTATTATGTCTTTCCCTAAGAATTGGTTCCTTTCAATAAACATTTACCATACATTGACTCTTCTCTTTTAGTCTTAGTAAATCAATGGTTCTCCAAGACTGTATATCCTAGACTGGGTTCTTTAGAAAATTAAAATTAGTGATGTTAACACATAAATAGAAAAAGAAAATTTATATCAAGACCATGGATCTTGATCGACATAGCTGTAGATGTGGGCAAGACCAAGTAGGCTCCAAGTCCATGGGTGATATGTTAAGCTGGAAGCTTTGCTTTATGGATGCAGATGAGTCCAAGGTCAGTATGGAGACCACATATTGATGGCTGCAAAGTCAGGTGAATGCAGGATCTACAGGTTAGGTGGAAAGTTGTTGTTGATTCCCAGAAAACATAACCACTGTGTAAGACCATGGGGTCAAGTCCAAAGAACTGGAGTTTGATGAGGCAGATGCAGACACCCCACATAGCTAAAAGGGAGCAAGCATTTCCACAGTCACCATCTGTATTAGAAGCAGGCCTCACCCCCAAAGAAACTTCCTTTGATTGACTACACTAGATCAATGACCTGAATAAGGGATTTTCATGGAACTAATCTTATTTCACTATAGGAGCCGACAACCGATTTTGTTGTGATTACATTCTATTAGGTCATCTCATGGGGATTTACTAGTTATTAACGGCTAAATCATTGATAATACTGGCCCCATCACATGGACACAAAACCTAACTATCCTAACTAGGTGGAATAGCTTCCCTTCAGAAAAAAAAGCTTAGAAATACTTACATAGACCAAAAAGAAGAATATGCCTACTTCTGTGTTCATAATTAGACACTTGTGACCTAGTTTCTATCCAGCCCTTGGTAATCCAGGCCATGGGACTTTACATTCTTGTCCTTTCAAGGCATATAATATCCTCCATTGGCCACACAAGAAGGATTTGATGTTGAAACTCCACTAAGTGAACTGAACTTTACCTCAAACATACTTGCAGCATGTCAATACATATGTTAGTATGTCGATTCAAGGAACTGACATACTCTTATAGACTTAAACACTTAAAGCTGAAACACCCTATTCTGAGAAGTTATTACTGCTATCCCAAGATCAAACATGCTATCCCAAGAATTGGAGGTCATTGAACTTCAGTTCAGAACTTTTGCTTTGAGGTGCCCAATGAATTATGGCTTATGGATAGAAATATATTTACCACTCCAATACTCTCCTTGCTTTCTTATGTATTGATCTGGCAGGCATGTTTCTGCCTCCATGAATGAGTGTCATTGAAAGGTTTTCCCCATGACCAACTCCCCTTATTCATGAAACTAGTGTTGTGTCACTTAAACTTTTAATTTATACAAGTCAATGATTCATGTATTTCCTCCTGAAGCCAGCCTGTACTTTTTTAATTTCCTTTTCTCCACAGAGTTTTAAATTCTATACCATTGATAAAATTAATGACACTATAAATAGAAGTTGTACCCTGGGGGATGATTTATGATGTTCTTCATCATAAGAGATAAGAGGACTCTTAAGTGAACCAGAGACATATATAAAGCACAGCTATATTAATAGATTTGGGACTCACACTTAATTCTATGCCCAATCTAAGAAGAATTCACTCATATAATCTGGCCCTTCTCAATATTTGTCCTCAAAAAGAGATTACTGAAAATATGGGTGCTATAACAAAGTGTAGTGAAGAATCCAGATGGTGCCTAACTATCACAAGTAGTGGTGTCTGGGTCTTAAAGACTTGTCTTCAAATAAGCAGTCATATAAGTGAATATCTCACAAGGAGAAGCACACCAGACTGTGTGATCTAAGGATTGCAAACAATATCATTTTTTAAATGTGAACAGGCAGCTTGCAGAAGGTTATGGATGACTGTGAAAATCCAAAATCCATTTACAGAGTCCCCACTTGAAGTCTGGTGAATCTACTCTGATCATAGTCAAAAGATGTGAATATCTTGTTATCAGGCAGAGAGCATTGTAGAGTCAATTTTGGCAGATGCAGTTGGGTTAAAATGTTAATTCTGTATCCTTAGACCTCCTTTTGGACCCATTTGAAAGTGGTTTCTATTTTTAATATTTTCTGCTTTCTTTTTTATTGAAATTTTCTGTTTTGTCTAGCTATGGTTGGTTTTTTTTTTCACTTTTTATTTTTTGCAATCTCGGATAGATAGATTTGTAGAAACAATAACTGGATTAAGGCTTACCTAATAACAAGACAATGGAGTGTGGTGGAAAATTGGAAACTAACAACACTAAATGCTAGAAGAAAATGTTCTGAAATTGATGTGGTGATGCTTGCACAACTCTTCTTAATATGATGTGAATGATCAAATTGCATATGTGAGCTATTTTTCATGTAAATTAATAAATATAATCTTTGAAAAAGTGTAGTAGTAAATACATATTAAGTACCTGCTATTGTCAAGGATTCTTCCACATAATATAAAGATGAATGAGACATAAGTATCTGCATACAAAAAAGCTTACAGTCTGGAGGATAGATAAGTATGTGCTATTCAGGAAGTTCATGGTCAAACACAAACTTATCTGAAGTGCATAAATACAAGATTAAATTTTTCATTTTTTTATATGAAGAGAATCTTCTTTCTCAACAAAACACTGTCGAGCCATTGAAAAGTGATTCCTCTGAAGTACTTCTAACTGGTACACCCCTAAATTCTTGTGGTTTCACAGCTAAAAGCAATTAGAACCATTGAACTGACAAGACCTCAGTGATATTGTCATCCAGGTTCTTCTATCTTTTCAATTAAGAGACAGAAAGCTTGAAGAATGGGGTGATTTTCCCAAGGTCACACACCAATTTAGGGAGCTACCACCATGATTTCCTGTCACCTGTCCGAGGGAATTGACCACATTCTACAATTAATTGCTTTGGGCTATGTATATTTTAGTGGGTATGAACTTATGAGCTAAAAATTTGTTTCTTGGTGGTTAATATAGCCTTCTGGAAGATACTGTAATTCCCATTGTTCCTATGAGGAAATTACTCCAGGTTTGTTAAGGCACTTCTCCAGAGGCACAAAGTGGTTTTGACACAGGCAGGTTGAGAACCCAAGTCTTTACAACATCCCCACCATCGGACAGCCTCATTCCCTACCGCAGTACTCAATCTGTTCAGAAATAGACGACTGACTTTGTCGACCTTTGAATCTCTTCATTTAGTCTATTAGCATAACAATAAGGTGCCCTGGTGGCAGAGTATTAGGAGTTGGGCTGCTAACTGCAAGGTCAGCAGGTAGAAACCACCAGCTGCTCCTTTGGTCAGAGACAATACTTTCTATTCCTATGAAGAGTTTCAGGAACTCAAAGTAGTTCAATCCTCTTCAATATGGTCAACCTGAGTCGCGTTCACTTGGTGACTGTGAGTTAGAGTTAGGTTACCATCACAATTAAATGCAAAAATCTAATCAGACTGCCTGACCTGAAACCATTGATTTATGATATTCATAAAACTAAACTCATTGTCATCAAGTCAAATGCAACTCATAAGGAGTCCTATAGAACAAGGAGAAATTCCTCTGTAAGTTTCCAAGAGTAAAACACCTCGTCATTGTCCCCAAAAGCTGGTTGGTGGTTTCAAACTACTGACCTTGATATTATTAGCCCAGCATATAACCCACTATGTCCCCAGGGCTCCTTTAAACTTTCCTCCTTTAATTATGTCTTCTTAAGGTCAATTGAAAGGAAATCTGGACAAGCCCTACCAGGCATCCTACACCCTCCTCATCATTCATTTTAAATCACTTGCTGTTCCCTTGTCCCTGGGTTTGTTAACACCCACTTCCTTTCCCCCCACCTTCCCCTCTCCCATGTCCCCCTGCCTCATCATTTTCTCACGCAGATTGTTTATCCCAGCTTTCTTATCTGGATAGATGTGCAGAGACGATTATAAGCACAAGACAGAGCAAAGCAAAACAACAAAAGAAAGGGTGGGAGAGGAGTGTTTTCTCAAGTCTGATGGCGTGCCATGATGTGTCCCCTAAGCCTATTTTTAAATTCCCTTAGTACTTTATTGATTTGCTCCCCTTGCTGGTTTGTTGTATATCCTTAGTGTCTTGGCTAGTGTGGGGGGATCAATAAGGCACAATTCTCATACTGTGGCTCCAGTGCTGTCTCTCATAGCACTATGGATCAGTGAGGGATGTCTTACCTCCTGATAGGGATGGCCTCATGGACCTCTCTGTGCAATGGCTGCTCTGAGAAGGAATATTGTCCTCAGGCTTGGTTGGTCAGGATGTTTTCCATGCTCTCTCCTTCTCTCTTCATTTGCTCTTGTGTGCTCCCATCAGATGCACCCCTCTCCCTGAGCTGTAACTTCAGTGTTGTCCTCTGAAGTGAATTCTTTCAGTGGGGTGGAGGGGGTGTTGTGAGGGGGTGTCCATGTAGCTGAGAATGGTGATGGCCCCACAGACCTCTCTATTGGGTCCCTGCTTTATGCCAATATGTTGCATTCACATGTTGACACACTGAGAGGAATTACTGAAACCTGAATAAAGGCCGACCATCACATGCAATAATGGGACAACAGGAAAGTAAAAGGAAACAGAGGAAAGAACTAGGGGGCAAAGGACATTTATGGCCTAAATACAGGCATATACATATGTAACTATATTTATATATAACAATAGGAGAATAGATCTACAAACATACATTATGTGTTGAATATTAAGGTAGCCGACAGACATGGGGCCTCTACTGAAGTAGTCCCTCAACACAAGATCACTTTGTTCTAGTAACCTAGCGTTCCATGATGCTTATCTTCCCAACAGATCACTGAAGACAAAATGGGTGCATAATCAAATGTGGTGAAAAAAGCTGATGGTGCCCAGCTATCAAAAGATATAATGTCTGGAGTCTTAAATGCTTGAATATAAACAGGTATCCATCTAGCTGAGAAGCAACAAAGTCCACATGGAAGATGCAAATGAGCCTATGTGATCATGAGGTGTTGATGGAGTCAGATATCAAGCACCAAAGACTCAGAATAAAAAATCGTATCAATCTGAATGACGGAGAGTGCAGAGTGAACACCCAAAGCCCATCTGTACACAATTGGACATCCCATTACTGAAGGGCCACAAGGAAGAGATGAGCCAGTCAGGGTGCAGGATACCATACAATGAAACATACAACTTTCTCCTAGTTCTTTAATGCCCCCTACCCCCTTCTATCATAACTCCAGTTCTACCTTACAAATCCAGCTAGATTAGCACATGTACACAGGTACAGATAGGAGCCAGAAACACCGGAAATCCAAGACAGATAAACACCTCAGGACCAATAAATAGAGTATCAATACGAAGAGGGTGCGGGGAAGGTGAGGGGAGAAACAGGGAACTGATATCAATGATCTACATATAACCCCCTCCCAGGGTAAAAGACAACAGAAAAATGAGTGAAGGGAGACATCGGCCAGCATAAGACATGAAAAAATAATAATTTATAAATTATAAAGGGATAAACAGGAAGCTAGGTTGGGGAAGGGGGGTATGAGGAGCTGATACCAAGAGTTCTAATATAAAGAAAATGTTTCAAAATTGATAATAGCAATATATGTAGAGATGTGCTTGACACAATGGATAGATGGATGGATGGATGGATGGATGGATGGATGGATGGATGGATGGATGATAAGAGCTGTAAGAACCCCCAATAAAATGATAAGAAAAAGAAAAATGAAGTCTGGTGCTACAGAGGGTTACACATTGAATTGCTAACCACAAAGTAAGAAGTTTGAAAATGCCAACAGCTTTAAAGGCCAAAGATAAAACTTTTTACTCCCATAAAGATTTACAGGTTTGGAAATCCATAGAACACTTTCAACTCTACCCCATGGGGTCATTATGTGTCAAAATCACATCGATGATCATCAGTTTGATTTTGGTTTTGTTTTTAAATTGTTGTTTGGGGTTTATTTTCCCTGTGAAGTGTCAATTTAAGCTAGCAACATGTAAAAAAATGGCATAGAGTGTTATGAAAAACTGTAGGGTGAAGGGTTTAACTGTTGGCAAAAATTGTATAGCAAATGTGTTATTTGTGGAAAAATACAGTAAATTAATGTGGCAATATCCAGCTTTATCTCCAGGCATGACTCCAATATAAAACTCTCTTCTCCATGGAGTCTGAAAAGGTAAACAATTCTCAAATTTTGAATTGAAACATAAAAGCTACTTTTCCTGCCTGTGGGATTAAAGAGCCAGATATCCATTCATCTGATCTTAAAAGGGTCCTTCCTTCAGGCCATTAAAACAAGTGCTGTCTGCAGGACTGGAGCTTTCCAAGACTGCCGCAGCCACTGGATCAAGTGGTGTGTCTTTGTAAACACAGCACTTCCATCTATTTCACAGGGGCTATAAAAGACAGGCTTTTATCACCACGCTGCTTGATAAAACAATGAAAACACACAGGCCTGATCTGCCATGGTGAGTCAAAATGGCCAGCAGGTGCACCCTGTAGGACTAAGGCAGTGAAACTGCCTGACACTCTTTTCGTCCTGGAGGAGAATAATCCATCTGGCCAGTAGCAGAAGTGGCTTTTGAATTCTTCTGTGAGACAGGACATCAGATTTTCAAAAGCAAGGATCCAGGATTCAGAATATCTTTGATTCAAGCCTCAGTTCCTTTCTTACTTGTAGTCAATTGTTTAACCTATCCTTCAAATTTCTTATCAGTACAATTGATGTTATCACACCTACTTCCTAAGGTCGTTGTAAGAAGCGTTTGTGGTGTATATAAAGCCACACAATATGGTTCCTGGAAAATGGAGAGGCAGCTAGGTCACCTAAAGAAATGATGAGATTCTTGCTGATTAATTTTCTATTGACCCGAATGAATACTAGTCTAAAGTTTCTAAATAATCACTTATTAGAACTGCATTTCTATTAATTTGGGTAGACTAGAGAAAGACCTTTATATAAAGAGTACTTGTAAATAAGAAAACATCCCAGTTCAGTCCAGGTCAAATCCATAAGTCTGATATTAGCCCCGATGTCAGATACTAGTCTATAAAGTCCTCTTCAGCCTCCAGAAACACATGCAATGACACTGAATGCAAGAAGATCACAAGCCAGTGGGTGAGAGCCTTTTGGATCCAGTGGTATCTCAGCACTGACAGGGGTCTCAATGTGACTCCTCTAGCACTAGTGTGGCTTCATGTGTCTTGTCTTAATGCACAGCATCTTTCGGGCGCTGGCAGGGGTCTCCTCATCGCTTCTTATTTTCAGGGTTCAGGGTCCATCAGCAGTAACCATTGGCAGTGGGAGCATCTCAGCCCTGGCGGGGATCTCTCTGTGTCTTCTCCAGCCCCAGAGATGTGGTTCCATCAGGGCAAGCCCACGTGGCTTCCCCTCCAGCTCCTCCATTCTCCAGGAATCAGGATCAGTCGGCGTGCTGTCATGTCTTCTTGTCAGTAGACCGACTCCCAGAGACTGAGAATCAAGTTTCTCTTCTCCAACTGGGAAATACAGCGAGATTTCCCAGAAATCTCGGGAAAAAGCCATGCCCATAAAGAGGCCTCATTGGTTATCTCCAGATTGACCAGCTGGACTCGACCCCTAGACTCCCAATCATGAAACTGACACGAGTACATGACTGTCACAACACCTGAAAACAACAAGGACACGGACTCTCTGTCTTCCAGAGCTAAGTCCACCTCTAACCAGCTTCTTTTCCCCGAGATGTTGCTTTCCTCATCTGTGTCATCAAAGTGTTGCCGACCTCTACAGTTGTTTTCAAATCCAACATCCTCAGACTCTTACCTCTATCCTTTCATATCCCACTTATCTTTGAGAAAAGTTATCAAAAGCCCGTGAAGAGTGAGGATTAGATATAATTAAATCGTTATAAACCATGACAGTTACAGACTCCAAGTCTTTCTTGTTCCCATACTTGAAAAGTGCTGCTTCAGCAGCAGCTCCCACCGAACGGAAAAAAACCCAGATTGAGTCAAGCATATTGACACTCGGACTTCGTTTTACCATTATTACCTGGGTGGCCCTGGAAAAGTCACTTTCTTTTTCATTAAGATGTTTTTCCTTAAGATGGGGATAAATTGTTTGGGGCCAGGTACAAATTCTATAAAATCCAGTAGAATAAATGGCAAATCCTGTGATGACAAAGTAAAATGTAATCTCCCATCTCCAGACTATAGGGTGGAGAGAAAATTCCATGGTTCTCATCATAACCGAGGCAACTGCTTTTCTGTGCCTCTTCTGGAGTCCTAACACATCTTTAGGAGTCACACATCACTTGGATTACTGTCAAAGGGATGCCTCGATACCAGCAACCACTTCTGAGGGGTGATGGGAAGCAAAGCCCAGCACAGGGCCCCTGGCTGTCCAAGTTCCCTGGCTCCTTGCTGGTTCCCGCATAAAATGTTCTGTGGCACCTTCCATCAGCCATTCAGAGACAAACTTGCTTCCAGCAGGCATGCACAGAGAGAGTGAAACTTGTCTACAGACACTCGCCTAAGGCCCTCCTCTCCATTTAAAAGACAAAAACAAAAAAGTGCCAGGAAGTCGATGTCAACACATAGCAGTCCTAGAGGGCAGGGTGGAAATGCCCCTGTAGAATTATGTGACTGTAACTGTTTGGGGGTTCTTTTTACTTCGCAATTTATTTATCACTTAAATTTCGGAGACCAATTGGAGGGTCCAGACTTACAAGCAAATGGGTCCAAAGGAGCAGTTGCGAAACTGAAGGGTCACTTAAAGAGACAACAGACATAGCAAGCATGGAAGTCTTACATGGAGACGGAACCACAGAGAGCTAATGTATTCTCCTACCAGGATGTGGGCCCTGCTTAAGGCTGGTGGACAATTGAGGCTGATTGCTCTCCAAGGCAGACAACTTCAACAACTTGTGCATGTATCGTTCAATGCTATTCATTATACTCTTTGTGTTCTACAATTGTTATTAATATCCTTTAACTTTTTTTTTTTTTTAGGCATCACTGCCCTGGTGGTGGGAGTAGGAGGCCCAGCCTTTGCTCCTGGGAGCCGGAATCGAACCTCCATCCCAGTGGGCCGCAGTCCCGTGCACAACCACTACGCCACCAGGGCTCAGCCTCCTTTAACTTTTTATACAAGTAGAAAGCCTCATCTTTTTCCTTTAGAGTGGTTAGTGTTTTGGACCAGCTGGGTTTGTACTTCACAGACCAACATATAACCCACACTCTGTCACCAGAGCTCCTCTGTCCTCAGAAGTGCCCGCGTATACACTCCCTGCAGCCTCTCTGTTTGACTCCTTATCCCCAAAGATTCTCAGCAGAGTGCCCTCTCATCAAGCCTAGATTTCATCGTTCATAGCCTTGGGAGGAATAGTGACTTCTTCCATTCTGACCAAAGGTTCTTGGTAACAAGGAGCACAATTGGAGAAATGTATTGTCCTGAGATGGGAGAGAAGAAATATACAAAGCACTAGACCAAGTTATAGGTTTATTATAAACTTGAATAAATCCTTTCAGTACCAATTTATTAGTTATTTCTGCAGTGTATGAATAGAATTTGACAAGTTGAAATCATCAGAGGCCACTCTCAAAGTCCAGTGTTTTGAAACTATGAAAAAATTTACTGAAAGGTTTGGGTTGGACAAGGGAGTACCACCCCCCACACTCTAAAATGGATTTTTTTCAAAGCTATATATTTACATTTTTAACAAAACAGCCTATTCCATTCAAAGTATTCACCATTCCAATTAATACATTAGTCAAATCTGCTATTTCTTCTTTCAAACATTTTCAAAGTCATCTATTTGGATGGCTGACAGCACCTCCGCGTTTTTTTTTTCTTCACCTCTTCTATGTCATCAAATTGCTCTCCTTCCATGTCCTCTGTATTGGCAGAAACAAAAAGAAGTCACACAGAGGTAAGGTGAGTAAGAGAGTCATGCTGTTTTTTCACCATAAGCTGTTACACTGAGATGGCTGCATGAGCAAGTACATTGTTGTGGTGGCAAACTAGTCCCACATTTGCCACAAATGAGGCCTTTTTTTGTCTCACACTGCTATGCAATTTTTTCAGAACCTCTAAATAGAAAGCTTTATTAACAGTCTGACCTGAGAGAATGAACGCCAAAGGCACTACAAGTAGAACTTTTCATACATTCACAAAGTTGACAGATGTCCACAATGAGATTTGTCATTAAGTGACATTTCACCTTTTTTGAAATGAGAAAACCACTAATACACGAGTTTTTCCCATAGCACTGTCCTTGTGAGCTGTGTTCAACATCACAACAGCTTCTGCAGCATGTTTTCCAAGCAGGAAACAAAATGTCACAGCCACAAGCTATTCTCTTAAATCGTGCCATCACCAAAAATGAAGTTTGAGCAAACGTACTTCTATGAAAAAAATCACTGTGACCCAAAAGAACCTTCCCAGGTGACACCACTGAGTGCACTAACTCAGAGCAAGTTGCTAGATGCTTGCCTGGCAGGAATAATGTGAATTATCAAAGTTTATGCCCAGCAGAGTTTTTTACCTGTTTTCATTTGTTTGTTTGTTTGATGTTTTGGTTGTTCAGTACTCACACATTATCGTTAGAAATTTATACACCAAAAATGTCTGATGTTTTTCTTTTAAATTGATATATTTCTATCCTGGGCACGGTAAAATGAGTCTCTCTTCCTCCATGTTGATTCAACTGAAGTGCTCCAGACCCATTCTCAGAGTACAACTTGCTGAATTTGGCAGAATCCTGCTGGTTCCACCACATCAGGCATCATCATGGCCCAAAGGATTGTAATCCCAGTCAAGGCTCCATTATTAATGAGAATTATTTGGTAAATGGAGACCCCTGTCAGTGTTGAGATGTTTACAATGCCACTGAACCCACAAGACCTTCCACCCACTGGCCTGTGATCTTCCTGCATTCGGCATCACTGCATGGGTTCATGAATCTGAAGAGCTAGGTATTGGACACACAGGCTTGTATGTATTGGACTTATGGACTTATGGACTTATGGACTTCATCTGGATGGGGCTGGGACATTTTCTCAATATTCGATTGCTCTAGTATAGAAAGCTCTTTTTTATACACACATGTGAATGTTTCTGAATTTGTATCTCTAGCCAACCCTAACACAGCAACCATGTACTTTGAGCAGCACACCACCAGGAATTCTTACCTCAAAGCTACAATCCACTAAATCTGGCATTGTCAGTGTCGTATACAGAGAAGGGAGTTTTGTGTAGGGCTCCTGACTGCAAGGTCAGCATTTGGAAGCCACCAGCTAGCTGCCCAGCAGGAGGAAGAAGTGACTTTATACTCTCATAAAATTTTGGTCTCAAGCCCACAAGGGCTACCCTGTCCTACAGTGGCTTTGAGTCAGAATCAAATCAATGGCAGTGAATGTGGCCTACATCGTCTTCCCCACAATGCAATGTGGAAACACTGAGCCACATTGCAATACCAGAGTGATCCCTCTACCTATGCAGAGAAGGAACAATCTGCTCGGATCTCCATAGTTGGCAGGCTAAGCAATGCAAAACTGCTCTATCAAATTTGCAAATGAATACAACTCATGCACAGTCAGCCTGTCCTATAAATACTCAAAACCGAAGGCACTAACTACACATTACCAAAGAAGATCTTCATCCCAAATTACAAATAATTTTTGAAACTGATAAAAGAAAATAAGACTTTGAATTTAGATGACCTTTAAAGTGCATTTTAAAAACCTACATGCATAATTGAAGGAGGAAAAATTAGTTCAACTCTGTATTAAGTAGCTGCTGTTTGAAAGGCACAACGGTAACTATGGCGACACCTTGGTATTTCACGTGTGTGATATGTAGTACTTTTCATGCCAAAAAAATTAACTGATAGTTCTATCTCTCAGAACTCCTGCTTCCTGACAAACAGCATGAGGAACATCCACCAAAAAGTATCTTTTCCCTACCTATTACTCTGGACTCAGTCTCAGACACATATTGTTTGAGTTGTGCTAAATCATATCCCAAATGAGCCACATTACTTATCTTTAGACCATCATCTTCAACCTTTATCAGGTGAATGATTCGTTTAAAACTCAAATTCTAGATTCCCAGTATAGCATCAATGAACCATATAACTTTCCTCTAGTTCTTTAATGCTCCCCCTTCCCCACAATCATGGTCCCAATCCCAATTCTACCTTATAAATCCAGCTAGATCAGATCATTTACAGGGGTACAGATAAGAGCCAGAAATACAGGGAATCACGTAGAGATAACTCCCTCAGGACCAATAATGAGAGTAGCAAAACCAGGAGGTAAGAAGAAGATGGGAGCAGCAAGGGGAAACGGATCACAATGATCT